>CM076081.1:17876942-18136942 GCA_038088235.1 Zacco platypus | reverse complement strand
TAATCCTAACCCTAACCCTAACCTAACCCTAACCCTAACCTAACCTAACCTAACCCTAACCCTAACCTAACCCTAACCTAACCCTAACCCTAACCCTAACCTAACCCTAACCAGCATATTAAAATGATTTCTGAATGATCATGTGATACGGAAGACTTGAGTAATGATTGCTGAAAATTCAGCATAATTCAAATAAATTACATTTCAAAATATATTAAACTATTCACAATGTTCCCGTTTTCCCTGTATTTTTGATCAAATAATTGCAGCCTTAGTGAACATAAAAGACATCTTTCAAAAACATTAAAAAATTTCACCAACCCCAAACTTTTTAACAGTAATGTACAAGAAATATACATATTTCTGAATATGTGCCAAAATATACAATATACAATCAAAACACATAAATGTGTGGATAGTTATCGTCTGAAAGTTCTTTGGATCTATGATGTAATCAATCATTTCTTCATATAGATTTTACAAGACCCAAACCGGTAAACACTCTAAAAAGTAATTCAAGAGACTGTTATGACAACTTAAATAAATTTGTGGTTGCAAGTTTAAGCAAGTTAAAGCAAATTTATTGATTTAATTAAACCTTTTACCTTGCAAACATTACTTTGAGTTCTGTTGACATATTAATGTAGATTATTACATTAACTTGTGTTAACACTAAATAGTGTGTAATATAAACTCAACTTTTTGCTTTATTTGAAAGTTTTAAAACTTTAGTTGTTTTAAACCCTAACCCTAACCTTAACCCTAACCCTAACCCCTAACCTAACCCTAACCCTAACCCTATCCTAACCTAACCCAACCCTAACCCTAACCCTAACCCTAACCTAACCCTAACCTAACCTAACCCTAACCCTAACCTAACCTAACCCTAACCCTAAAACTTAATGAAATTGTCTTGATAACATTGGTGATTAGAGGATTTCTACCTCCCAGCATGCTTTGCATAGGACTGGATAAATAAATGTTATAATTTAATGTTATTTTATGTGTTTTTTAGTGCATGAAAAGACCTGTTAGAGTTTAATGCAGTTTATTATGACATTTAAAAGAGTTTCTGTAATGCTGAAGTTTTTGTGGTTATGATTGTACTAAAGAGTACATGAAGTAAACACTATATTTATTAAATAAGCAATGACTGCACTAATGCCAGTGACAAGTAATATATTACTTTACATTACTTTAAGTTACATTTAGCATGTGCTATGATAGTGGATTTTAAGTGAAATAGATAAGATTCACGGCTACAAATCAAGTAGCTGGAGTGACTTATTTTTTTTTGAGAAATTAACATAAAAATTTTGTGGCTATCTTACAAATTATTAAGTTCTTCTAACACAGTGTAACCCTAACCCTAACCTTAACCCTAACCCTAACCTAACCCTAATCCTAACCCTAACCCTAACCCTAACCCTAACCTAACCTAACCTAACCCTAATCCTAACCCTAACCTAACCCTAATCCTAACCCTAACCCTAACCTTAACCCTAACCCTAACCCTAACCCTAATCCTAACCCTAACCCTAATCCTAACCCTAACCCTAACCTAACCTAACCTAACCCTAACCCTAACCCTAACCCTAATCCTAACCCTAACCCTAACCCTGATAGATGATAGATGTACTGACATGAGGATGATAAAGGGATTTTGATTTGAGTAAACTACTTTATCACTGTAAGTGTTTTACTTCATTGAATATGTAATGTTGGAATTATATTGAACAGGTCCTATTTATTTTGCATTCAGTTAAAGAGTAACCCTTGTATTGTCCATGAAAGGGACTGTCTGGATCACAAAATGGTTTTGTACATTCCATAATGAGCCGGTGTTCTGAAGCTGGGTGTAAATAGCATAGCAGTACGGCAGGGGAGAGAAGATATTGTTGAATAAAGTCATTATTTTTGTTTTGTTTTTGCTTACAAAAAATATTCTTGTCGTTTCTTAATATTAAGATGGAACCCCTCTAGTCAAGTTAACTATTTTAACAATGTTTTTATTACTTTTCTGGAACATGAATGACGGTAATTTTGTTACTTTCTATGGGAGATAAAACCCTCTCGGATTTCATCAAAAATATTTTAATTTGTGTTCTGAAGATGAACGAACATCTTATGGGTGTGGAACGACATCAGGGTGAGTAATTAATGCCAGAAATTTCATTTTTTTTGGTTGACTAACCCTTTAATAAATTAAATAATTGATAAATAATAAACTTGAGACTTCGGTCTTTTTTAAAATGAAAAAAATGGTTTTGTATTTTTTTTATTTATTTTTTTTTAAATACACCTTGCCTTAAAATATAATGATTTTTTTAGTCACAAATATCAGTTATTTGAGCATCAACCATTTGTTTAAAATAAACACTTTCTTGAGCGTGTTGGAAATCTCAGAAGCGAAGACCAGGAGACTTGGTTGTATCTTCAACAGGATTCTTTTATTAAAAACACGCTGTTAATTGTTGCAGTCATCAAGTCCAAATAAGGCAGTGAACATTGTAGTTTATGTAAATTTTAGGGGGCAGTGCTTAGAAATTGAGCACCTGGTTGACAACCTTAAACAAAGCATGCAAATGAAGTATTCAGGTATAGGAACCCGGCCGAGACTGTCGCAAGTCCTAATAAGCATAAATATTCAAAGAGTGGGACAGGGGACAAGATCCATTAGAGAGAAAAGGCGAGAGTAATCTGGCTCATTTGTTTACAATACAGACAACAGGAACTGGCAGAAAACTCTTGTTATAAACTTTGCTTAACAGAATCTTTCATCTGATGTCATCTTCTTTACCTTAAAAGGCTAAATGCAATGTACTTCACCTTAGTATTTCATATGATGTTATGTCAGGAAGTGGGATCAGCAGATCTTAAACAGATTCTTAAATTTGTAATCCTGCCCTTCGAGAGTTCTAATAACTCTCTCATAAAACAAATTAAAACCTTCTTAAATCCCTTCTATAACCTGTGTTAACATAAATCCCATCTTGCTGTCATGCAACTTGTAACAGTTACAGGCAAATACATCTTATCCTGTGTCATGTCCGACATTCACACAAGATGTACGTGGAGTCTGTTCCCTGTAGAGTCCATTTCCAATGTATTTACATGTCTGTTCCAAGTTGCTCAGATGATTCTTTGTCGTTGTGCAAATGTAACGGAGGCCAGCTAGTAGTTGCTGTGCCTTAAGCCTCCTTGTTAGAGCGTCCGATTCTCACGCCGGAGACTGGGGTTCGAGTCCCACACAGAGTGGAGCGTCATGGCATATACACATACCTGTATCCAACTACATGTGACCTTACATGTTTGAGTGGCAAGATAATTTCTTGCATTTGTCCTCTTTCAAGGACAAGTATTTTCTTTAGTTTAAAATGCATTTAAATTCCTTTAAAATCGCTGGCTCTCACGCAAGAGGTGAATCACAGTTTCTCTTTTTTGTGATTAGCCGTTTGCCACTGATGTCACACATTCATGTGCACACGCTCCACAAACTCATCAAAGCCTGAGCTGACAGAGAAAGTTGATGATCAGCATCATGGTACCAACAAAGCCAGATTGGAGTGGTTTGGTTTTGTCAACTTGAAACTAATCCAATAACCCTGATCAACTACCATCGTGGTACAGGGCCCTTTTGCTGTCAGTGTGTTTATTGGTTCTTATTCCAGTTTTCCTGACTGTTCACCATACTTAAAGATTGATTTCGAGTTTCAGTTTAGGTGTGTCTTGTTAATTATTCTCATGAGTTCCTCTGTTCGCTGTCTATTTAAGCTCTCTGTTTCTTTTGGTTTGTTGTCAGTTCTATGTCGTGTTAAGTTGTTTGCTCTGTTTCTGTTCCAGCTCATGCATGTTATATGACGAATTTGAGCTTGATTTTAAATAAAGACTGCTGCACTTAGATCCAGTTTTATATCTGCTGCAGTCCCGTGACAGCAAGCTGTATAATCTTATAAGCGTTACCATATTTTCTTGCTCTTTAAATGTATCAAACATCACAATTCAGCACATTTTATGAGAAGGCAAACATTCGGTATTATTTTGTATTTATTTTTAAAATTTCATTGATTCTGTGAGTTTTCAAAGCAGAAATTTTAACAAGAAAGACATTGATTTCTTCAGTGTCCTCTGTAGGATACAGAATGAATTTTTGCCAATTGAGTGAGTGTAGGTGAACAGAATAAAATATAACCATATTTCTATGTATGAAAGGAGTTTTCTGTTCCAGAGTGCTGAAAAAAACCTTTAGACTTGAATACTGTTTGAATGTAGGCACTGCTAATTCATATATTTACTAGAGTGTGTTTAAACATAAAACCATTTATACATCTTTAATACAGACTATGCATTTAAGAAGAAAATTACATTAAAAAATGTTTCTTCATTTTCATAGTAACTGGGTCGTTATGTTTTTTTCCTATACAAAAGACTGTGCAAAACAAAATTGCAAACCATTTTCTTTGCTGGGTAAAGGTGTAGCTGTATTATATTTCAGCATGTCTCTCTGTTTCAGCTCCAGCAGGGGGCGGAGCTGCACCAGGTTACAATTTCAACTCCAGTTAGACGAATGAGGAAATTTTGCACGTCTAGCTTTTCCAAGCTTGTTTGTCTCTTTGTGTTGCGTTATCCTTGCTGACGAGGCTGGTATGTTAAACTGTTGATTATTATAATTATTGGTGGATTATGGATGTAATAAATGTACATAACTTTGGTCTTGGAAGGGTTTGATGTTCAGGCCCATCTGCTATTCGGCCTGTCTGTCTTTTCTTGGACATGTTTAAATTTTGTAGAGAATACAGCAAGATCATTGTCAAAGTCAAGGTCTTTAAAATGCTCCTGAACTGAGAAATTGAATGTGCCTTGACCTTTAGACATAAGTATAAAAAATATGCTATAAAAATATAATGTAAGTTTCAGAACTCAAAGCTTCCTTGTTAGTCCAAAAACAGCTTTTATTGGAACTAAACTCAGAAAACGACTTGTTTCAGATTTTGTCACATTATTACATCATGGTGCGACAAAAGACCGCCTCTTCAGAAGAAGACCAATTATTTTCAGAGAGACTGAAAATAAAAGATGAAGCAGTGTCGACTATATCGTACAGTAATCTCATACTGTTCAAGTGTTTGGGTGAGTAACTGTGTTTTTACCATGTGTTTTACCAATTGCTTTGTCTGTTACAGATCGCCATTTGCTGTAATCCTGAAAAAAAGCTTCAGTGAGCGTCATCTTCTGTTTCATCATCAGTAAGACATTACTACACGTTTCAGGTTATTTAAAACACAACGCTCCGAATGACAATACATTTTGAATGAAATATGAATAGCCTGTAAGAATGGACCATACAACGATTCATAATTCCATTTACATGAAACACAGCAAATCATCCTTTGTCAACTACAACTGTGGAAACTCCAAGAACTTTATTTGCCACAACCAAGATTTCTGAAGCATATGTAATACACATACATGATACATATTACAATGTAAGAGATATTTTTCAACATCAGAAGTTTTCAAAACAATTGCACACGTGTAATGGCGGGGCCGTTGAAAACTATTTTAAAATGCAAAACCGTTACCAAGCAGTGGGTGTTTCGAGTGTTTGAAAGAGAGGGGCAAAAACAGGATTGAAAAGAGCCAATTCTAAATGGATAACATTCTAAGTGGACCTTAGAGAACATTATAAAATTAAAAAAGAAAATCAGTTCATGACCAATTCAAGCTGTGTGAAGGAGGTCCACTGGATGCCTCTAGGTTTGTTAGCTGGACGTACTTCATGGAAGTATTGAACCCGTCTTGCAGCTTTTTCTTGATCGGTAGTGAGTCATTCTTGACTTGCCAACCGGCCAACAGGCATGGACTTGGTTCAGCATTTTACCAGTACGTTGTTGTGGTCATCTTGTACACAACACTCATCTCACACCAGCAATTGCAGCTTCTCCTACTAGCTCCTCTACAAAGGCCATCTTGTCATTTTAGCCACTTTTCTTTATCTCTACCCTTGTATACATCCTGGGCCTTTCCAGAAGTTTTGGTGCCTATGTGCCATCAAGTCTTTACGTTCATCTATCTTTTGCCAGGTTCCAGGTGTTATCCACTGCTTGACCTTTTTATAGCACAGGACACTAGTACCTGTCTCTTGAAAGGCCCTTTTGATGGATTCCCATTTGAAGATGCTTTGATCTTTGTCCTCTTTGGCCAGATTTACAAACCGCCTTCTTAACTCAATGGTGACCTCTTTGATAACTTTTGGGCATTGCAGCTTATCAGTACCTGGTTGTTTTCTGGGCTGTTACTGCTTGGCTGCTTCGCACAGTTTAAGTTTGATGGAAGCAATAAGTAGGTAGTGGTCACTGTTGACTCGAGCATCATGAAGGGACCTCCACCACTTGCCATTAAATAAGAATTGGTCTATCTAGTTGACAGTGATATTATTGTGCAATTTCCTAATAATTTCACTGTGTTCCTTTGAAACACACAAAGTGCAAAAGATGTTTTTTTTTTTTTAGAACCTTCTCAATTCGTGGATATCATCATCATTAGGCACAAACTTGTGGAGGTGCCAGTTCAAGCACATATCTACTTCTTTCAAAATGCTTGCAAAGTGAAATAATATCAATGCGCTCAATATTTCCCAAATTTTAGTATGAATAATTGATATACAGTTAATTAAAAGTGATCAACACAACCTCTGATGTGCATGGGAAACATATCCCATGTTACAATTTCTGGTTTGTGTATACAATAACCTATTTAATTTGTGCGTCACTGCCTATGAAAAAAGTGAGAGTGTGGATGCAAATGAATGAATTAAGCTGTATTTGCTCAAAATGTGGTTTTCGTCTTTTATATGTGTGCCTCCCTTTATATTTAAAGTCCTTTATGGCTCTGTTCACAATAAGCGCTGTTAGAACAGAATGAAGAAAGAGGTTTCTCGGCCGTCACAGAGAATGCTTTAAAGTGGACATAAGGCCATGATATATATTGCAAATTGAGCAAATTTGAGCAAATAGATCTTTATTAATTAATACGCATCCATACTTACAATTTTATGAAGAGAAATTTCAATGTGAAATCTATCATGTACGCACAAAAATAATTTCAGAAAGTCTGTATACATTTTATTTTTGCAAAGGTCCCTTTAGGGGTTCTGTAGATACATACTTCACAATAGGGAAGAAAAGACTAAAACAACTTCAGTTTCATGCCAACTTGAAGCAGTGCAATCGAACCCAAAAATGCATTCTGTGTAAACTGGGCCTAATTATCAGAAAGGGTAAAAATCTGTGGAAGGAAACGGCCTATATATCTGCTGGCATCTTTTGCATGTGAGCGATCATTAGTGTTGATGTGTTGAGTGAACTTCCAGCAACCTGGCCCTTCATGCTAGTGAGTTGCAAATGATTTGAATGTTTTTGGATGTTGATTGAAGGCTATTTCTTTTGTTGTTTGTATTATGTTGCTATCACTAGTGTGACTTTGCCATCTTGAGTACAAGTAGTACTCAGTTAGTACTCAGTAGTGTTGGACACTATTTTATACAGTAATTGTAATAATAATAATAAATGATCATTTTCATTTTCATTGATAAAGCATTCAACAGCAAATTGAGGGCCCATTCTCTCAGTCAGACAGGTGTTTTGCTTGATATGCAGATGGTAACTTTGGTTACAAATTATTTGGTTTTGTTACGTCAGCTTTGACATGTGTACAGAAGGCACATCGCTGCAAAAACACATTTACATTCACTCACAGTTCACTTGAAAACCAAATCCACACTTTATCATCTAAAACTAAGTAAGTAATACATGCAAAAATGTGTGCATGGTAAATAATTGATATTTATTAGGAGAATTTTCTTTTCTTTTCCGAGGTTCATATGAAGAAGATGAAAGGTTCAAACAGGTTCTATAATAAAACAAACTCAGATAATCCAAGAAGTATGGCAAGAAGGCAGCGTAATATACTATTTTCACACAAACAGTCTTTAATGAATGACGAACACAGAGAGTAAGGGAACATTCATAACAAACACTAACTGGCAAAGGACTGAACCAAACAGGGAGTATAAATACATATGGATAATGAGGAAACTAAGCAGCAATGGTTGGACAGAGATAAACTAATTAGAAACCATAATGACTAATGACCTAATACAGATAAGAAAGAACTGCATTAAACTGAACATACATGTGACATAGCGCCCCCTCGGAAAGGGGCGACCTCACGCCTTGATATCAAAAGTTCAGGATGAGGAAAGAGGGCGGAGGCTTCAGTAGAGGGCATGGAGGTGGTGGAGTTGGCCACAAGCACCATGGTACGCTGAAGGTGGGAGGATCCAGGATGGAGTCATGACAGAGAGGGCGGACGGAACCCCGGGACCGATCAGCGGAGGTGGAACCATGGTGAGTGGAGGAACCGGCGGAACATAGTGGCTTACGGACCAGGGCGACATTGCAGGCCTGGAAGCCTGCTGGTTCACAGAACTAAGGCGGCGACAGGGACTCAGATGACTGGACTGACGATGGGGTGAGTGAGAACGACAGGGAGGTCTGAGGAAGGGATGAGCCCGATGACACCGTAGGGGTGCAGGATGTAGACGTAGCCGGAACCCTGGAAGTCCGTGGTGGAAGCTTGGTGTCGACCACCAGAGGCCAACCTGGGGAATGACGAGGGAGCCCAGCGGAGTATCCAGGCAGACGGGGACTCGGCCTCAAGCTGATCTGGTGAAGGGGAAGCCCGAGGCGAGGAAGATGAGCCGCATGGACAGGCTGAGGTGGAGACATGGGCTTGGAGGCCCAAGTGGAGCCGGGGACTCGGTCTCAAGCTGTGCTGGTGGAGGAGAAGCCTGAGACGCGAAAGATGACCTGCGCAAAGTGAGCAGTGGGAGAAAAGCAGACGAGCTGGACCACATCAGTTGTGCCGACGAATCCAGGGGACTGGCCATGACCAGTGATGGAGAGGGGATCAGGAAGTCAGGCAGGGATTCGGATTCCCATCCGGATGGGACCAGCAAAGACGAGGATTCGAGGGTGGGTACATAGATCTATCAGGTCCAGGTCCACTCCTGGCTCTGCAGTGGACTGACCCGACTCCGGGGCTTTGATGTTCTTTGATGAGGAGAAGACACAGCGCTGGTGAGTTCATAATTACTTTGTTCTGATTTTTGAGAGGTCGGTTATTCTGTAATGAGGTGGCTTAGAGAGTGCACAAACAAAGAAGCTGGTGGTAAAATAAACAGTCTTTAATGAATGACGAACACAGAGAGTAAGGGAACATTCTTAACAAACACTAACTGACAAAGGACTGAACCAAACAGGGAATATAAATACACATAGATAATGAGGGAACTAAACAGGCACGGCTGGACAGAGATAAACTAATTCGAAACCATTGTGACTAAATAACTAATACAGATAAGACAGAGTTGAACTAAACTGAACATACATGTGACATTTAAAGAGGGTTTCAAATAATTTTCCAACTATCCAATTATTGCTTGTCTCCAATGTGAGTAGTAAATACAATATGAAGTACCCAGATTTGTGAGGTCGAAGTATCTTCTTTAGCATATAGAGGTTCCTGAATCATGCAAAACTCAGCTTTATTTTCCTTGATTGTGTTTCAGAGTGCTCCCTAAGAATTGTCCAAAAACAAACAAACAAACCTGACTTGCTCTCTAGATTATCTCTTGTACAACAAATTTTATTTAATTATGTTAGATCCTACATCAATCCTGCCTGCAACTTACAATAACTCACACCTTTCACCTCATTAGCTATGGCCAAGCCCAAAGGCAAATGCTTTTCAGTTTGTTTGGATGCTATTGAAGATATGCTTTATTAGATCTGGTTTGCATTTCCACAACTGAGTATTTCAACAGAGTCACTGAGATAATCTCCCAAACACTTTTGAAAAGAATTGGAAAAACTCCAGGATACTTCTGAAGGGTTTACAGCTGGAGACTATTGGCAAGAAATTGTCTTCTTTCTTTGTGTCTGTTGAAGAGATTTAGCAGACCAAAGAGGAAAAAAAATCATTTGTATGTTGTTCAGCACATGCATAAATGTTTCATGCCAGTTTTGCTTGCCCACAGTTTCTTAAATATGAGGTTTATTTGATTGGTTAAATGCAGCTGGTTTGTTTGTTCTGTCTGTAAAGGTGTGCTGTGATTGGTCGCACCATCACACTCTTTTGTCATTGGCTGTATGTCAGTTTAAGTAAGAGAGAGTCAGTGTCATCATGCACAGATCTGTCCTCAACTGATCATTGAAAAATCATGAAACCTCTTCACTGGATGAGGATGAAGACGACACTCACTGTGCTCCTAATCCTGGAGCTCTACGGACTCTCCTCCGCTCTCGTTAAACAACATTTCTTTGTGAATCAGAAGATGCCATGGGTTTCTGCATTTATTCACTGCAAAACTGTCTTTCAAGACCTGTCCACCTTCATTAATGTAAGTGAGGAGCAGCAATTTTTGGAAGATGCAGTTAGTCAAACTTCTGATGCCTGGGTTGGACTCTACAGAGAATCAGGAGTCTGGAAGTGGATTGGAGGTGAAAACGCAACACATATTAGCTGGGATACTAGTAATAATCAACCTGAAGATTATGACTGTGCTTTTCTACACAAAGGTTATAAAAAACTGCATGACATAAAATGCACAGATAAATATGCCTTCTTCTGTATGAACATATCAGAGTTTGTTCTGGTGCAGCAGAGCGAGAGCTGGGAAGGAGCTCTGGAATACTGCAGAACACATCATAATGATCTGGCGAGTCTGAGCTCAGAGAACAGGATGAATTCTGCTTTACAGAGAATCACACAGGCTAAAACTGAATTTGTGTGGACTGGTCTGCGCTTTCTAGCAGGAGAGTGGCTCTGGGTCAATGGAGATAATCTCGACTTCACGGCCTGGCCTCAGACGGGACGGCCCCAGTGTCCTGCCAGAAACCTTCGTTGTGGAGCCCTGGACAAGCAAACAAGAGTCTGGACACACAGAGACTGTGAGGAGAAGCTCAACTTCTTTTGCTCTGTGCAGACAGCATATGGTGTTTCACATGTACAGTCTGTAAGCCCAACTCCAGAGGAAGGAAACAACTGAAGCTGACTGTTTTTAGGTTAAAAGACATTTCTATTCTTCTATTCATTTCTATTCTGACATTCCAAACACTACATACATTTCTTCAGACACTGATGGATTTATCTGCCTCAAACTTAAGCTTCTTTAATCAAGATTGAATTTTATTTTTAAGGAAACATTATTCAGTTATTCAGGTATATATTTTTAGCAAAAGTAAAATTCCTCTTTTTATCTTTTATCTTAATTTCTAATTTATTTCATGCTGGCACTGACATTGTGTTACTGTGCGACTTTTAATAATGGTTAAAAATAAGAATAAACATGTAATACAACAAAACTACATTTCTTTTCATATTAAAAATCCAATATATGTTTATTTCTCAGTTTAGCACTTTTTCTATTATATTATATTTCTATCTATACAATTTCTATTAATTAAATGTATGACTTAATGTTCATATAAATACACACACTACTGGTCAAAAGTTTTTGAACTGTAAGATTTTTTTAATGTTTTTACAAGAAGATTTTTCAGCTCACCAAGGCTTCATTTATTTGATTAAGAATACAGCAAAAACAGCAATATTGTGAAATATTTTTACAACTTCTCTATTTGAATATATATTAAAATGTAATTTAATCCTGTTATCAAAGCTTAATTTTCAGCATCATTACTCCAGTCTTCACTGTCTCATGATCCTTCAGAAATCAGAAACATGATGCTCAAGAAACATTTATTATTGTTGTAAATGTTAAAAACAGTTGTGCACATTTTTTTAGGATTATTTGATGAATAGAAAGTTCAAAAGAACAGCTTTATCTGAAATAGCAAAGCTTTTGCAACATTATAAATGTCTTTACTGTCACTTTTGATCAATTTAATACATCCTTGCTTAATAAAAGTATTAATTTCTTTCATTTCTTTCCAAAAAAAAAAAAAACCTCTTACTGACCCCAAACTTTTGAATGGTATGATAATGTTACAAAAGCTTTTTATTTCAGATAAATGCTGTTCTTTTGTACTTTCTATTAAAATCAGTGATTCGATTTGCGTATCAAACTGCCAAAGTCACGTGAACTATTGAAATTTCAAAAAACTTAAGATGTAACGAAGCCTTGTTTACTGAAATCATGTGAGTTTAGCGCTCCGAACCACTTATTCGAAACAAAAGATTTATATATATATATATATATATATATATATATATATATATATCATAATATATATATGCCTGCCTCAACACACCAGTACAATCTCAGTCTTATCTGAATTTAATAGAAGAAAATTACTGGTCATCCAATGTTTTATATCTTTAATGCACTCAATTTGGATAATTTAGAGATTTTACCTGGTCGTGATGAATTACATAACTGAGTATCATCGGCATAGCAGTGGCAGCATAGATATTGAAAATAGCAGAGGGCCTAACACGGATCCTTGCGGCACTCCATAATTTACGGACGTTATCTTAGATTTTTTCCCTTTTAAATAGATAAAATGGTAACAGTCTGATAGGTATGATCTAAACCACCTTAATGCCTGTCCCTGAATACCAGTGTAATTTTGTAGTCGGTCTAGGAGTATTTTATGATCTATAGTGTCAAACACAGCACTGAGATCAAGTAAAACTAGTATTGAAGTACAGAAAAAGTAAGTCATTTGTAATTTTAATGACCGCAGTTTCTAATGAGAGGCTTAATAACTGAACAGCTTGAACAGTCTTGGGACATGACTTAGAGATAAAGACGAGTTAATAATATTGAGAAGAGGCTCTTCTCTAACATGTAACAACTCTTTCAGAAGTTTACTGGGTTAGTTTAGTTGATTTAGATGCAATGATAAGCTTATTTAGTTATTTCTATACTATAGTTGTAAAGCACTACAATTGACCCTTCGCCAGCAGTTTGATTGACAGGCGATCTAACCAATCAAAACCCCAAATCCACCATTTTGTTCGACAAAGCAGTCAGGGGAGTTAGTAGATTAACGTTGGTGAACTTGAAAAATTGTGTGTACTCACGTCTGTCTGCGCTTGAAACAACATTCCTTCTGATGTTCATTCATGTTTATTTGATGCTATAAATGAACTAGTATGAAGAGATGATCGATTCACGAGCCGCTTGAAGGAGCTACAGCGATCTGTCACCACACATTAAAGAGACACTATACGCTATTTATTGTTTAAACTTCTTTAAAAAATAACAATATTTGAAATGTGAAACTGTTTCATGTGTTGTCAGTGTCCTCTTTGCTCCGCAATGTATTTTTCACTGTGTGAGAACATGATGTGTGGCGTGAGAGCGCATGACTTGTCGGATATAGCAACAGTAACTAAAGGGGGCGGATCTTTGCAATAGGTCAATTGTTCTTGAGGGGCGATAATTGAGGCTGAATAATAAAACGCTGTCTAAGATTGTAAATTTACAATTGTATTTCTGACGCTTTCAAATGGATTGATATTCTGGTGGAACTTGACATCTCTGACTAGCCATCGGTCATCTTGGTTTGGAGAAAAAAAACCCCACATACAATGGCATACCAATTGTTAGATGATGCCGTAGTGTACACTGTAGAGCTTGATGCAACTATACCATCAAAACCAATGCACATGAAAGAAAGGGTTAAACATCACAACAGATATTTATTTCTCATTTAAGAACTTTTTCTAAGGTTAGGACAGGTTTGGTAGGTTTAAGTGGGACCAAAAAATTTACCTTGATCTCACTGAAGGGTTAAAATTTAAAATGCATGTTATGAACATGCAGCTACTCGCTGCTCTCTCTGGTTCTTCTAATTTAATCCAGCAGATGGCAGAACTGCACCAAGAGAGAATAATGAACTGAGCTCTCAAATATTCAGACAATGGGAAAATATTATTTATGTAGCCTATATTTACAACAAAACATTTCAAATATGAATGCTCATTCAGGAGTTGTTTCCTATATAGCTGTGATCGTGGTCTGTCTGAGATCTGTATCAAATATCAATTTATTCATTTCAATTTAAATCAATATTTCCTTTTCACATAAGCAACTGTTTTACAGCGTACAATCAGAGACTCGTTACCAAACTTCTGGCTGCAATAATGTACAATATCAAATACGCATTACATATAATCATCACATATATTTATGCAGAATAATTAAAATCTACAATATAAATGATCTAAGATATTCAGACATAGTTTTTAGTGTTCTTAATGCTAAAGGATTTAAGGAGTCTTTGAGCTACATATTATTGTCTTTCTTTTCATCACGTCTGTTTATCTTTTGTTTGATCTGTTCTCAGTCTCTTTGTTTAGGCTCACCAACAGTGAAAGTCTAGTACAAATGTACAGCAGCAAAATGTCAAATTTCATAACCTTATATTGTTCCTGATCTTGCGAATGGTTGTTTTGAGGGAAGATTTGTAGTGCAAAATGACTTAGTCTACTTCACACAAATCTATTCCATGCCTTCAGGAGACTTTGAATTCAGAGCATGAGTCATACAGGCTACTTTTTTTGAAGCTCATCTACATCCATGTCCATTCATATTCATTCGGAAAACACAGCCAGTCAGGATATTTCCTTTCATCACCCACGAAAGAAAGGTTTGGAACGGCGTAATGATGAGTAAATGATGACATAATTCTCATTTCAGATGAATTATTGCTTTTCTTTATTAATGTCTGCCTTGGTGCAAACGCATCTGATATTTTCTTTTTTTTTTTCTTTTGTTATCCGCACAGTCATAGATTCATTTGAGTGATTTCACACATTGCTTCTCTCTCTGTGTCACTCACAAATACTGTGTTTGAAAGGCAAATTTAGACAAGCATTATTTACATCCCCACAGCTGACCTTCCTTTAGGTCTCTCTCTTTCTAGCTCTTTCTATCTGACTCTCTCTCTCCTGAAAGGCAAAGTCAGCTCATGTGTTTTGGTGTGGAGACACACTCCACCTTGCCTCAGGACAGATGTAGTTCAGACAGACAGAAATAAATAAAAAGAACGAGTGAAAGAAAACCCAGCAGAACATGTCAGTGTAGGCCAGGGGACATTTTCTGTATGACCAAAGCCACCAACTGAAAATGGAAGCAAATTCATGTTCTTGGACATATTTAGACACCCACATTTAAAAAGTGTGATCTTGGTATTTTGGGTCAGAAATAATCTTGTCCACAGCAAAACTGCTAATAATAGTGTTCCAGCACTATTCATTTTTTTCTCTGCAGAAAATTGTACCGATGCAAATTTGGTGATCATTTGTTTTAGATAACAATGAAAGCATTTATTGAATTTGGTTTGTTCATTTTAACATTTGGTCCCATTTTATATTGGATGACTTTAACTAATATGTACTTACATAAAAATTGTTAGGTACAATGTACTTTGTAACGGAGTAGATGAAGATGATGGTGAGAGAACCAGAGAGAAGTTTACTTACAATAATGAATATCTAAAACATGAAACAAAACCACTCAATTTAGACATGAAACAAAAGCATAAACTATGAACTAACAATGTCAGTGAATACAGGGAGTGTTTGTGATCATTATGAAATGTTGAGTATGCTTACAGTATGATGACATAACTGGCGCAGACATGTGTCCTTCATGCTGCATTACTGTGTCTGTAGATGAACAGCAGACAAACGCACTTGAGACGTGACTCAGAATTGAAGGGAACTCAACAAACCAGAGTATGAAGAGGGTGAAACCTGCTGACCTGTATGTGTCTAGGATTATTCAATGCCAGAACCTTCAATACAAGAGTTTCTGCTTTTGGAATAACAATAGGCTACTGAATAAGTACTGATCAACAGAAACATGTGTGTTCTCTAATAAACCATGTTACGAAGCCCCTGAAGTGACGTGGTGATGGAAAAAAATATGAGATGGGAGGGAAAATTATGCTTTTGCGTTCTCTCGCAAATGTTTTGCGTTCCCTTGAGGAACTTTGTATTACCTTGCGAACCTTTTGAGCTGTTTGCGAGCAAACGTAATGTTTCTTGGGGGAATGCAAGTTTTGCGAGCAAACACAAAAGTTTTGAAATATATTTTTTCCACTACCATGCCACCATAAGATGTCAAGCGATATGTAAATTTCTTGGTTATCAGCTCTTTACAGACTAAGCTCAGTAGAGTGTACTTGACAGTGTGTGTATGTGAGGAAAGACTCTTGGCAGGGGTGATGCCTGCCTCCAGACCAGCGTCCCCCTTCAACACACAAAGTAGAAATGCTGCTGGGAGTTTGGGTCAGTTAGACAGTTTGGGAGCAGTTCCTCCCCCCAGCTCAACTTTAACCTGGCCTATACGACCCCTGGTAGTGCTTCACACCAACATCCAACCACTGCAGACTATCACATAAAAATGACAATAACAAAATAAACACACGAGCTAGAAGCTCTATACATTTGCAGTGATGGACGAACGCACACAAGACAATCGGCTAATTACTGGATACACATTTGTCATCTAATTATACATTCCATTTAATGTAGGAATTTCCAGCTTCCTAAAGTGCAAAAGAATGACTCCTGAATTTGGATGTCGTTCTACTCAACTATATCTTGTAGCTGAAGGAAGACACTTAGTGTGTTACGCTGAGGTGTATACTGACAGGAAGACGAGGACGAAGAAGATAATATAACAGGTAGTGTAATCCAAAGGGTAAAGTTCCAATCCGGAATGCAAAGTTACACCACAGTAACATAAAGACGAGAACCGACAAACACTGAACATAACAGGGAGAATATATATGGGAGCTAAAGAGGCAGAACGTAATCAAGGTGAACAGAAACAGGTGCGGATGATTAACTAGACAGGCTACACACACTGAGGGCAAATGAACAGAGAATGACAAGACATGACAGAACTAAATGTAAACACAACAGTCTATGGGTGTGACATAGTGATTTTGCTTAAAGGGGTCCTTGATTATGATTTCACTTTTTTTATCTTTAGGTAGTGTGTAATGTTGCTGTTTGAGCAGAAACAACATCTGCAAAATTACAACACTCAAAGTTCAATGCAAAGGGAGATATTTTCTTTTACAGAAATCATTTTTAAGGACTCCAACAAATGGCTGGTAGGGACTACAACAAGCTTCTTCCTGGGTTGGTGACATCACAAACCCCAAAATTTACATCAACCCCTCCCCCAAGAACACAACAAAGATGTTAGGCTGCTTTAGAGAACAGGAAGAGTTGTTGTAGTAGAGTGTTGTTGATGCTGTCATTTTAAGCTGGACTGCTTCACAAACGAGGGTCAATTCAACTAAAAAATATTAACATGACGGCACATGCTAGTGATGAGTTGAATCAACTTCACAGCAACTACATAAATTGATCCACTAACCGTTCAGAAACGTCTATAAGTTGTCCATCAGTGTCGATTCCGGTTTGAACAATGTAAGGCTAAACACGGTTGTCATTTTGGCTGTGTGAGATTCTCCAGCTTTGTTGTTGTTGAGCAACCAAAGTGTGAGCTGTTAAAGTTCCGCCCTCTCCTGAAAAGGGGGACGGGAGCAGCCACTCATTTGCATTTAAAGGGACAAAAAATCGCCCAAATAGGGGCAAATGTGACAATGTTGTTTATTTTGAGCTGAAACTTCACAGACACATTCTGGGGACACAAAAGACTTATATTACATCTTGTAAAAGGGACATAATGGTTCTTCTTTTATAATCAGACCCAATGTTTTTGCTTTTTTAAAAAGGAACAGTTTATTGAACCTTCAAACCCTTCTCTAGTGACTATCCTGAGATGTCAAAGGCAGGAGACAGGGAAAAATGTATAAGTTTCTTTGCACACTTTTAAGAGCCCTCTGAAACATTGGTCACTGGTAAAACATATTGGTAACACTTTATTTTGTGTCATTCTTACACATGTTAGATGTATTTAGTATAGTAATAGTGACAGTAACAGTAAATTATGCATAATTACATGCAACTAACACTAAACCAAACCCTATATTAAGTATATGTAGTTAATTAATATTGCTCAGTATAATTGCAATGTAACAAGGGCACATTAAAATAAAGTGTAAATAAACATACTTTTAAGATTTGAAGTACACTATAAGTGCATATGCAATACAAATATGCGCTCTTCACAAGCGTATGATGATGCATTGTCAATATTTTCGATATATGATTAATTACGAGTTAGACGCTCATTCCAGCTTTACAGATGATAGTCTTGTCTTAGACCGTACTTGACCTAGACTTGACCCCCTTCACTGTATGTGAATCTATGAATATGTGTGTGTGTATTTATGTGTGTGCGCATAAAGGGCAAAGCTAGCATTTTAAGTGTGTGTATGACCTCAGGGGGTGTTAATGTATGCAGGGTTCACTGCGCACTATGGTCCTGAGCCGGAAACATTCACTGCTATCGGCACACTGACATTTAAACACACATACGTGTGTGTGTGTGTGTGTGTGTGTGCAGGCAGAGAGTTTTGTTGTCTGTCAGTATGTAGAAGTGCATTATTGTCCGACAGTTTTCATTCTCTGCCTTTGAACATGGTGATGAGGTAAGCTTTATATCAAATCTGATTAAAGAAGCTTTAAATACTAAATACAATAATACATTCACCTAGAATGGGCAAAAGCATTCGATCTAATACAGAGTCCCATACATAGATCATTCACAAGTGAAATACAACTATTAGACAAATAATATGAACATAAACGGTGAATGTGAATTTCCCTTGATGTGATTTTCAGTGGTGAGTGACCAACAGCAGGTGGCGTTTTTTAGCATAATTGACCCTTCGCAAACAGTTTGATTGACAGGTGATCTGACCAATCATAACCCCGAATCCGCCATTTTGTCAGACAAAGCAGTCAGGAGAGTTAGTAGATTGACGTTGGTGAACTTGAACTTTGAAAACTTGAAATTTATGTGTACTCGCGTCTTTCTGCACTTGAAACAACATTCCTTCTGATGTTCATTCATGTTTATTTGATGCTATAAATGAACTAGTATGAAGAGATGATCGGTTCACGAGCCGCTTGGAGGAACTACAGCGATCTGTAATGACACATTAAAGTTGTCAGTGTCCTCTTTGCTCCATGATGTATTTTTCACTTCGTGAGAACATGATGTGTGGCGTGAGCGTACATGGGTTGTCGCCTGGCATAGCAAGAGGGGACGGGTTTTGTGAAGGGTCAATTGCCACTTCTTCCAATAGCAGATACTTAAAGTATCATGCTAATCAATACATTTCACGTTTCAGAAAGATCAAAGGCATATGCAGTGTTAAATCGGCACATTTTAATTTCCTTTTAAGATGGCTATAGAAAATCACATTGTGAAAGAACACTACTTTTCAAAACCATTACTCGTGTCTTTTTATTTGGTCCCCATTTGTCAAATACTGTGACTCTCAGACGGCAGACTCTTAGAACATCTCCTCTTGTTTCTCTGTGCAGATTCATCTGCACTGCTTAAAACTGGTGAGTTTTAATAATTCTTCTGCTGAGTAAAGCCTTGACAACCTCTTGCCACATAATCATGAGTGACTAATAGGGATGTGAATCTTCATTCCACAAAATTCCACAAAACTGCAGTGAATTAAAATATGTTTGCACAGAGTAAATATAAGATATATGTGAGTAGGGCCAGTTTTGTGTGTGAGTGTGTGTGTGTGTGTGAAAGTCAAGACAAATGAATGACAGCATGAAAATATTATGACTCGTTATACAAAACCAAACTCTCTCACACAAATACTATCATTCTCTCTCTGTATGTGTTACTGTCTTCATCTCTGTATATATATATATATATATATATATATATACAGAGCAGGCAGCATTGTAAAAACAGAGACTAACTCTCATCTGCACACAACACACATACAGCCAAACATGCACAAGTACTTTTGACATAATTAGGCCTGTTTGTGGCAGAGGTGGAGTCAATGCTGATTCACTGTGCCTCTGCACCACAAAAAAGGGCCATCTACACCTGTAAAACACCCAAGTTTAAACAGAGAGCTGCCATTTTAATAGCCTGCTGCATTTCAGGTCAGTCTAAATTCAACTGATAAATTTTATAGTTCACTGTAGGGTAAGATGAAACAGTGTTTGGTTTTGCCTTTAACACAGAGGTAAAATTGATGCACCTAAATATATAAAACAGTCACTATGAATACATTATCAAACATCCTCATTACCATCCAATGAAGATTAATTTAATCTGAGCCTGCTGTTATGAAAACCATTCAGTTAAAATTATGTATGTGTGCATATACTTTATAGAATGAGGAATCTATACTGCCTGAACTGTCATGTGGTTCAATTTGCTCCACAGCAACCAGTTCGGAACGGTGTTTAGCTTAATATGATTTCATATGAAAACCTTAAGAAGATCAGGAGAGTGTAGGAGAGAATAAACACAACCACATGACATTGACAATACTGGACACAGAACGAAGAAAACGCCAGGCTTAAATACATGAAGGGAACACCAATGATGGGTCTGGGAAAGAACAGGACATCAGAAGAATTGGTGGCAGGAGAGACCAGGGTGGCGATGACGGTGGAGGAGCCAGGAGCAAAAGAAGTCAAGCAGGAACCCAGAGCACAGCCAGAACGATGGCCCATGGTGGAGTCGAGGGAGGGAAGAGCCATGGTGGAGGCTTGGCTGTCAACACCAGGGAGACGATGGACTGAGATGGAGTCAATGGAGGTGGAGCCCAAGGTGAAGATGGAGAGCAAATGGGACCGGGCGACACAATGGTCTCTGAGGTAGTGCTGGCAGAGCGGTGTCTGACCAAGGCGATGCAGGAAGGACGAGGGAGTCCAGTAGACCTGTAAGGACGATGATGAGGGAAAGAGGAGCCATGGCCGAGGTGGAGTGATGGGATCAGCTGCTGGAGGTGGAGCCGTGGGATCCTTTCCAGTAGGTGGAGCTGGAGACCAGAGGACCAGAGGCATTTCCACACTGAAATGAGCTGAGGTGGGGTTGACGGACTGGCTAACCTTGGAACAGGAGGTGGGAGATTGAGGCTGGGTGAGAACTCTGGAGACACAGGAGACTTCGAGCTGGATGGGACCAGTGGGGACAGGAGAATCAGGTAAACATCCTGATTAAAATATTCATAAGATACAAAGGTCAGCTTCAGCTCACCTTCAGTGGTGGGAGTGTGTGCAGGGTCTTCCTCCATCCCCTTAACCTCTATTAGCAGTCCCACGGCAGCACATGATGTTGCAGGCTAACACACCTGGTCAGATTAACTGTGAGGCTCAGGCTCCGGGGCGATGGTAGGCTCAGTCCTCTTGTCTGGCTCGTGATCTCCATCTGCTGTGCACTCTGGTGTCAAATCCGTCCTGGTGATGACTGGCTGAGCGCTCTGGGTTCGGAGTGGGGCTGGTGATGTCCTTCACTGGGCAGATGGTGCTAGCCGATCTATTGAGCTCCAGCACCTTCTGCACAAACTCTGCAAATGTCCCCTGAGGACCAACACCAGTTAGGTGTGCTTTTGTTCATTTGTGTCAGGAAAGTTATAATGTAAAGCTCTTGAAGATACTTCTTTACTTACCAGTGAAGGTGACTCATGCTTTTTGTGAGTGATTAGCTGGACACAAATAAGTGAAAAATGCACTTTTGATTGGAGAAAATATGGAGCCCTGTGACATGCGCACATGTGCTGAAACCGGACACAAAATGGACGCCTGTGAGTCATGTGATCACTTTTTTGCACTTTCATTGATAAGTATTTGAGTTCTTCTCCCTTGTGATAGGCTTGATCAATAATTTGGTGTCTTATTATATTAAAAACAAACTAAAAGAGACTATGTTGCCTGGAGGCGACACGGTACCAGGGTTAATAATGTATTACACACAATATTAGAATTTTTAATTTGAAAGTTGCAGCCATGCATTTATTCAAGTTGTGGTAATTTCTTTTTAGAGTCTACTATTTACCTGCTGGTTCATCTTACCCCACTCTCCAGTTGTCCTTCTATTGTTTAAGTCCTAGGACGCATAAACACATTTCAGGCTACTCCCTCTTTGAACACTATGAGTGATCGCGACAGAACAGGAGTGTGTGTGTGTGTGTGTGTGTGTGAGAGAGAGAGAGCGAGAGCACACAGGTTTATTTATGAGTGGACGTGTATAAGGGCTAATATATTCATGGCCATGTGTGAGTGAAGAGAGAGAATGTGTGTGTGCCAGTTTATTCATGGTTGTGGTCTCTGTCACACACACAACCCTGAGTCACAGCAGTCAGACCCTCATCCAGCAGCCCAGTGAGTGGATAAGTTTATACACAAAGATACACACAATGATACAAAGAGACAAACACACATGAACTTTTTACACATATAATAGAAATCAGAGCAGCAAATGGAATAGCACGGACTCTCTCTTACATGTCACATCTCTCACGTTGTCCTTGTCCTGAGCAAAAACATCTCAGTGAATCCTCCCTCGTCACTCTCTCTGATGAAGCACCAATGAAACACTGATCAACCTGCTCAAGGTCACCTTGTACCACTAACAGAATTATCTCTTTATCTCTTAAGAGTCATTACTGCGTTATTATTTTGCTGCATGTTCCATTGTGATATCTTGATATTTTTATCCTTTTTTGGCAGTAATGCCTAAACTAAAGGATGGTGCAAAGACAAAATCACCATATGGAGAGAGGCATATAGTATATATGCATAAATAACATTCTCTCTAGGCTAAACCCTGAAATGCATCCAAAATATTTTTCTGTGTTTTTGCTTCCATATAAAGGATTTTGACAGGCATGTCAGTTTTTGCCACTGCTTCTATATTTAATTTGCTACTTTTTATATTAAAAGGGATTTTGTGTTATTGCGCCTATCTTCCATGTGGGTCAAAACAAATTTTAAAAAAAATTCATTTCCATCTGCTATATCTATATTTATTATTGCATATAGAGAATGTTAAATATCATGTTCAAGTTCAGAGTTATATTTAGTAAAAAAGCAAATAGCAAGCTGGCATTTCATGTCCTTCCATAGAAATGTAAATTTTACAGTTCAAGAACAGAAACACACAAAATCTATATCGTATTTATCCATTTATTTTCAATGACAGACTAAATACTGTAAAAAATGTGCATCAGATCCATGCATTCATGAAGAAAACATGCAGTAAGGTTACTGTAACGAAAGCATTGTAGCAAATAATACTAATGTTTTCCAAAGGTGTTGGTACCATGGCAACAGTGATGGAATCTGACAGTAAAGTTAAGATACTTTAATATATACCATAGCATTGAACAATCAGCATATTCACATTTCATGGTACACTTTAAAAAGCACGATTTAAGCCATGAAAGTTACTTTTGTCTGTATAAATGTGTTTGCTGATTCAGTGATATTAAACATGTTTGACTTCAATACATCCAGTTAACTTATATGTTAGGTTCCCATTTTTGAGGGTTTTTACATGAAATAAAATGGTGCTTCTGTGGTGCTAATTAAGGGCTAAGTAAATGGTGTGTGAGCACCATGTGATGAATATGAAGAATTAGGCACAAATTTGCTCAGAATTGAAAATGAGAACTAAACTAAAACTTGTTAAGAATGGCAATTATCGCAATTAATTACTACAAGCCTTTAGAGAGAAGAGGGTTGAAACCCAATTCTGTTGAACGCGAACATATGTTTTGTTACGCTCGATTCAGCTCTAGATTTATTCACAGCTTCATATGAGAGATTATCATCACAGCATCCCTCATCCAAACGGCAGCGTCTCTACGTCAGTCAGCGCGTCTTCTCTCCGCGCGCAACCTCCACCGCTCCGTCTCGCGCTCCAGCGCGCGTGCCAAAGCCAATAGTTTCTCTGACAACTCTGGCACAGACAGTGCTATTCTGCCAGAGGTCACGAGAAGGAGGGACGGAGGGGAGTGTGTGCATTTTATATACATTGAAAGGAAAGTTTTTTTTCTTGTCGTAATTTCAAGCTCGCGTGTCACCATTTCCTCCAAAAACGAGCCGGACTTTTTAGCGCGAGCTTCCCGGGTGCTCCACAGCAAGCGAGTAATTGGCGCGGTGGTGGGCATCGTCATGATCGTGGCGCTGGTCATCGCAATTCCGCTTCTGGTCCAAACCTCTGTGGTTTCAGCGCACTACGAAATGATAGGCACCTGCCGGATGATCTGTGATCCGTACAACCCCAAACCGAGCGCCACGGCGCTGGAGGTGATGCAGGATCTCAGTGTCATCCCACCATCTTTCGCTCAAGGGACTAGAGGAGAACCGGGGCGTCCGGGCAAACCGGGACCCAGGGGTCCACCTGGGGAACCTGGTCCACCCGGTCCAAGGGGACCACCAGGAGACTCCGGCAGACCTGGATTTACCGGCATCACATCGGGCACGGCGAGGACGGAGACAGGAGATGTTGGACCAGCGTTAGGAAGCACCAAGATCGCGTTTTACGTGGGTCTCAAGAACCCTCACGAAGGCTACGAGGTGCTCCGGTTTGATGATGTCGTGACAAATGTCGGAAATCACTATGATCCCACCACTGGCAAGTTTACGTGTCAGGTGTCGGGGATTTACTACTTCACCTACCATGTGTTGATGCGCGGAGGGGACGGGACAAGCATGTGGGCAGACCTCTGTAAAAACGGACAGGTATTTCTACAACGTTTGCAGGAGCAAAACAGCAAACACATGATGCGAATTAATGCTTGAAGAAGAATTTTTTCACATAGACACATTTAAACAGTGTTTTTAAACTACTTTTCGGCGAGCACAAAAGTTACACATAATGCGCCGTGTAACATAAACCACTTTAGCTGCAGATAAATCGAAAGGTACATCAATAAAAAAAAAAAATCAATTGTCACTTTATTGACAAGTCGATGAATTATGTGAGAAAGTTTCAAATTAGTTACGGTTGTTCAGTGGAAGATCAAATGCATCGCGTGGAAATACGCGTAGAAAAAAGTGCATTGTCCAAGCTGATAAAACTGTCTTCTTTTTAGTTTTCTTTGATTTTTAACTGTTGGAGGCAACAGTGTGAATTAAGCTACACTGGTTCTCTGGGGAATACTGCTCAACTATTGTGAATCGCACAATTCAAATACGCATTAAATGCATTACTAAATAAAGAGCAGTCGAACGCACAGGCATAGTATACATTAATAATAATATTGTTTGTTGCTGCAGACAGGGAATGCATGAATGATGATGTAATAAAAACAAAAGTAGGCTACTATTAATTATTATTAGGCTATTATAAACACTATAAATCTTTAATACTTGCAACTTAACAGGTGACTATAACTTAGATTTTTCTGTGTTAAACATTAAAACGAAATGTAAGGTTTTTATTCGTGAAGATCCATTCATTTCGAAACACATTTTGCTCCTAAACTACAGCGCTGCGAATTCAATGGCACTGAATGACATTCTGCGTTTATTCGAACAGGTTCGCGCGAGCGCCATCGCGCAGGACGCCGATCAGAACTACGACTACGCGAGCAACAGTGTCGTGCTGCACCTGGACTCTGGCGACGAGATTTATGTCAAACTCGACGGCGGAAAGGCGCACGGAGGCAACAACAACAAATACAGTACATTTTCTGGCTTCATTCTGTATCCAGACTGAGCTGCCACGCGCCTAGTTTCACTCGGACTGTTCGTGAATCTCCTCTCTCCGCGCGACACTCCATTGCCATTCCTGTCTGTATAGTGTCGCTGGGAATATAAGGATCATCTGAACTCAGCCTGTGTGTTGTCTGAATTTGTCCCTTTCTGTCGATGTCATGTGTTTGGCTATTATACCCAATTAAACGAAACATTAAAAATAGTTAACAGCAAAACATGCACAGGATGTGATCAGGATACCACATCTTGATGATTATTAGCACATCTGTACAGTTCTCCAAGTGCTTTTTGCTCACATGGAATTATTTTCCTGTATAACTGCATTTGTGAGCTCCTAGTCTGAACTGATGCAATTCCTGGTGTTAGATCGTTTGGTTTCATGTAGATATGGACAAGCATATTTTGGTCTAATACCAGATATCTTAAGCTGGACAAACAGGTTTTAAGCATTTCAGCTCCTTGGAAAAATTAAAGGGAATGTTTATCTAAAAATGAAGGGATTTAAATATGGCTGAATCATCCCTTTGAATTGTATTTTAAAGGGTTAGTTCACCCAAAAATGTAATTTCTGTCATTAATTCCTCACCCTCATGTTGTTCTCCACCCGTTCATCTTCAGAACACAAATGAAGATATTTTTTATTGACAGCAAGATAATTTACACTTTCAGATGCCCAGAAAGACACTAAAACATATTTAAAACAGTTCATGTGAGTACAGTGGTTCAACCTTAATATTATAAAGAGACGAGAATACTTTTTGTGCACCAAAAAACTAAATAACAACTTAATTCAACACTATCTTGTGATGGACGATTTCAAAACACTGATTCATGAAGCTTTATCAAAGTGCCAAAATCACGTGAAATAGTTTTTAAATAGTTTTAAACATTTTCTGGGCATCTGAAAGTGTAAATTGTCTTGCTGTCAATAGAGACTCACTGAACCACTGGATTTCATCAAAAATATCTTCATTTGTGTTCTGAAGATGAACGAAGGTCTTACGGTGGAGAACGACATGAGGGTGAGGAATTAATGACAGAAAGTTCAGTTTTAGGTGAATTAACCCTCTATTAAGCTCAATTACAAACAACTGAGCAATAGAGTGTTGCAGTGTGTTTTCAATTTGTATTTAAATTTGTATTTAAATAACAAATGTGTGTGTGTGTGTTTTAATGAAGTGTTGTAGTTCGGCAGTGAACTCTTGGACTTGACGTTTGACCTCACACAGGTTCTTCGGAGACCTCCAGCTGATACACTGAGCGTGCCAAACATCACGGCCAAAGACACAGAGAGAGAGAACATGATGTCTACTCAAACCAACCAAATAAAGTCCACATAATACAACATTTCCAACAACTGCTATTTAGAAAATCAAATTGACCAAAAACACTGAGTTTGCTGCTTTTTGATGAGTACTTGGTGCGTGTACATTCAGATGTTTTACGTTCTGGTTAAAAGAGAAGGTTAATAAACATCCTTAAACAACAACAGGGCATCTGTTAATCCATCCATTTATATATAAACGCTTGATTACACACTGCCATTAAGATGAGCAGGAATATGAGAGTTTTGCTCTCACAAACATGTCTTTCAGTTTACAAACAGCCAGACTAATCCTTCATACATGTTTACCTAACACACACAATTACAGCAATTAAACGCTCTGGTGCTTGTCTTTCTAGCACTCTGCTAATCTAGTTTGATTTGTTTGTGCAAAACACATCTCTGTCTGATCCGAAAGATTTACTGGCTTTGACAAAAGAGCCAAATTGTATGACTGTTCACACAACCCATGAATTCAAATGAATCCGGAGAACACCTGAATAATTCTGGTTTTGTCTTGGATTATTCATTTGAAGTGTTTGACTGGCCACCCATCTGTTCATTTTGGAGTTTGGAGGAACACGTTCCTTGATGAGCTTTTATTAGTCTGTGTATGTGCGACGTGTAAGTGCGATCCTTGTGATAGTGTGAGGAGGCACAGCTGGTAGTTACGGAGTGAAAGAAAAATAAGCCAGGGGGCTCACATCACTTTTCTCTCTCCTTCTCATTCTCCCCTTGCTCATTTCTCTCAGTTCATCTGCCACTCTTTACTATATAACAGCACACACACACTGGAGCAGCTGGGTAACAGACCTGTCACACATTGAAGGGCTTTGAGGAAGTCAGCAGGAGCACTGGAAACTGCAAACACACACACACGGACTCCAGTAATGACATCATTCAAAGCGTCTCCGTCACAGCAACTTTATTTCATCATTAGGTCTCGTGGACGAACGCTGTGCTGACACTCTGTGCAGCTCCATCAACCCTAACTGCTCATCCTCGCACTGAGTCTCCTACACAATCACACATCTCCTGTTAAACATCGCCAGAAGCTGCTTAGAAGAATCCCGTTTGTTTAGCCCTCGTGTTCTGTTGTGTAAATAATGATGTAAGGGGAGAGTGGGGTAAGATGAGCCATTTTGTTAACACTTATGTGGTCCTCAGTTTAAATGATCAGAATACATCTGTGACAAAGGGCTCTAAAAATATGGCATCTTATACAAAGTGTTCCAGTGGTTCAATTTACCCCAGGTTAGGGGTAAGTTGATCCGAGTCAGTGGGTAAGTTGCACCATCTGGGCACTATCTAACTGAATCTGAGTCAAACCCATTTTAAATTGTAAAGATAATTTACCTCTTTTAAAAACTATTTTAATAATCAAATTTTCTTTTACAAATAGTCATATTTCTTTTCTTAAATCTACAACAACATGAAACCAACCAAATTAAGTTGACATTCCAATATCTTTAATTGTTTGCATTTCTGAAGTAATATGTTGACCACCAAAGTTGTAACCTTCCCCAAAACAGACTAAACCGAGAGTTTGATGAGTAAAATTAAATATAAACTGAATTAGAGTGAATCAATAAATGATATTGAAACTAATAAACATTTTAGTCATAAACGTTCTCAGCCACTTTCATCTTAGGTTGAATTCAGAAGGCAGTCTGGCAGAAATTATTTTATTTCATTATTAAATATGGATTTTGTTTTACACAAACGCATCGCTTCACTTCAGAAGGCCTTTATTAACCCCCGGAGCAGTGTGGAGTACATTTATGATGGATGGAGACACTTTCTTTAACTTCAGTGCATTATGGTGGGGTAAGTTAAAATGCTGGTTCAATTTACCCCACAGCATTTGGTTCACTTTACCCCATAGCTGCCATTTTGGATAATGAAAAAAAAAAAAAAACTAGATAGCTTACCAATTCCTGTGACGTCACATGGTTGGTTTGCTACGTTGGATTAATGAAGATTAATCGATTCGATTCTGTCTTTGATTTTTTTTGCCTAGTTGCTGTAATTATTACTAGTAATAGATAAACTCATAATATCTGTCACCAAGTTATTGACCAATAGAGGGCTCAGTGCTGATTAAAAAAAAAGCCAAACAAACATAAGTCAGGACTCTAGCAGTGCGTCACGATCCCAGTGTTGTGTGGACTTTTATGTTGAAGGGATTTTATGTTCATGTTGTTTCTGTGTTCAATCCTGTGTCATGTTCCTGTGGCTATGTTTGCAGTTTTGTAGTTTTCTCTGTTGATTAGTCTTTAAGCTTGTTTGCCCCATGTATAAATATCCCTTGTGTTTCACTTGTTCTCTGTAAGTTGTTAAATGTAGAGGTTTGCTGTTTCTCGTGGTGGTTGTGTTCCAGTGTTAATAAAATAAAAAAACATAAACAAATCCAAATAAACATCCGGCATTTGGTGTGTTTACAGTTTGCAGAAATCACATTCAGAGAAAGTTATTGTATTTGTTCATGTTTTATATCTTATATTTTTGATCTAAAATCACAATTTATATCTTTGGTCTCTACAACCCCAAATATAAGTAATGCAACAATTTTCATGTTATTACGTTGATATTTTACTCATAATCTGATTCTTCAGTTTTAAGCATGTTTTCTGACAAGAGTATCAAAATGTTCCATTTCTTTGAAGAGTAAAATAAATCGGTTCAGATGAGAAGAGTCTGCACTGTTCTTATACACATATTTTAATGAGGTGTAAGAAATTAAACCCATTAAAATGGGTCCATATTAATAGCAGTCTAAGCACATTTAGAAACTATAAGAACAAGTATCATACTTCATCAAAAATGAAACATATTCCCTTATATTTCCAGCAAAATCCAAATTCCACAAAAATAATACTACAAGATACTAAAGCCATGGTACATTTTAAGGGAATCATGGGAAAAGAGCTTCTAAGTTGAAGCCACTTGCAATGCCGTCCAACATGCTGTCCATCACTCATTATACCTTTCTCTCTAATGCGCAGCACGCCTCAGCCAATCAGAGGTTAAAGGTCAAGGACTCCCCTCTAACGCATGCTAAAGAGACACTAACACACACAGCACACCTCTCTAACTGTTAGATCTTGTCAAATACATTCATCACTGAATAGAGGAAATCTGATACATTTTGTGTCTTATACACTCGAGAGTAGGGGCGGATCAGCTTTTAGCCTATTTGTTAGAGTGTCAACTCCCATGCCAGAGACCTGGGTTTGAGGCCTGCACAGAGCGGGTCGAGTATGACCTGAGAAGAAGGGTTATGCTGGCTCCCCAGGGTACACAGATTAAGTTCGGGTTGCAGGCTCCACAGGAGCCTCCCTGATTCTAGCCCCAGAGTTTGGTTGATACTCTACTCGCTTGAGGATCGTCCTATAGAGCCTTGCTCCCTGAGTTTGGTCTGAATGGTCAAGAGATTCTTGTGAACCCCCTTGGTAGCTGGAGGTACTCCTCTCATTAGGAACCCTAGAGCACCCAGCCTCCATAGTGCTTTGAAAAAGAAGGGTCGAGCAGAGTAACTCCCCTTGTTTGTTAGCGCTGGAAAGCATTATACTGAGTCCTACTCCTCAGGATGCCCGTCTCTTTGTCCGATATGAGCTGGATACTGGTTCTTCTGCAGTCCCTCTCATCTGGTTACCTCTTATTAGGCAAATACGGTACATGGCTCTGTTTAGGAAACAGACAGGTTGTTGGCTAGGCTAAGTCTCAAGTCAGACCAGGTTAGCCTCCCCGTTGCTCTGGGGTTGACAAAATGTCCCCCTAAATGTGACTGTCCTTTCAGCCCCTGGTCATATTCCCTTAAAGGAACCCCTTCCCGGTGAAGATGCTGGTTCCAAGCCTTAGAGCGGTGTTTGACAAATCCTATCCTTCCAATACTATACAAAAGCACTTTCTCATTGAGACGTGTAGTTCGGGCAGTGGCCGTAGGGAATACTAGTGTGAGACCAGAAGGGGGAGTGGTTCTGGCATTTCAGTTGGAACTGCTATTATTGTTCTTAGTCACAGCTATTTTTCAGCACGCACTCCCCTCAGTATGGCAGCATGGATATCCCCATAGTGTTTTAGGATGCAGTGCAAGTTCCCTTTCAAAAGGGAATGTATGTTGTGACTGTCACCATGGTTCCCTGAGGCGCAGTAGTATGATGTCATAGGCTGTCGCCGCCAACAGGATTGCTAGAATAGTTTAAATTTATATTAAATGCAGTCAGCTGAACTTTAGAGTGTTTTATTGACTGACTTAAATACATCTTTATATGTAATTTCATAATTACTTCTATTGTCTATTGAAATATGGCTAAAGTTACTGCTGAATGAACTAACAAGCATTTATGATAAACTAAAATATACTTTAATGTCATCTCTATTGAATGTCATATATTCATATATATTTGTAATTACACATTTGTTATGATGAAGTTGCAGTTTAATACATATTAAATATATGAACTTGTGGAAGAAATTTTAACTTATGTTTTTTAATTAATCATAACTAACATTACTTTTCCTTGCACGGATAACATTTACATTTGCTTTCAATACTGAATGTCTCTAACACTTAGGTCAGAATTACTGTGCGTCTTAAAATAGCAAATGGGGAAATAAAACTAGACAGGTGTCCAGTTTTCTTACGTATATCCAACCTCATGATCAAGATATCCAGGTTTGTTCCTAATAACAAACAATTATATTTAAGTAGAACCAATCAAGTTGGAGGAGGTTATGTTGGTCGACAAATCAAAATAAGCACAACAAAATATTATTAAAACAATTTTTATATTGTTGTATATTATTATTATAATATTATTTGAAATGTACTTTAATATAAAAGTTTCAATTAGTTATTATTACAAAGTGCACTTTTATTTAATTAATATTATATTATCTGCAAGTACAGTTTTTTAAACATATATATATATATATATATATATATATATATATATATATACACTCACCCAAAGGATTATTAGGAACACCATACTAATACTGTGTTTGACCCCCTTTCGCCTTCAGAACTGCCTTAATTCTACGTGGCATTGATTCAACAAGGTGCTGAAAGCATGCTTTAGAAATGTTGGCCCATATTGATAGGATAGCATCTTGCAGTTGATGGAGATTTGTGGGATGCAAGCTCCCGTTCCACCACATCCCAAAGATGCTCTATTGGGTTGAGATCTGGTGACTGTGGGGGCCATTTTAGTACAGTGAACTCATTGTCATGTTCAAGAAACCAATTTGAAATGATTCGAGCTTTGTGACATGGTGCATTATCCTGCTGGAAGTAGCCATCAGAGGATGGGTATATGGTGGTCATAAAGGGATGGACATGATCAGAAACAATGCTCAGGTAGGCCGTGGCATTTAAACAATGCCCAATTGGCACTAAGGGGCCTAAAGTGTGCCAAGAAAACATCCCCCACACCATTACACCACCACCACCAGCCTGCACAGTGGTAACAAAGCATGATGGATCCATGTTCTCATTCTGTTTACGCCAAATTCTGACTCTACCATCTGAATGTCTCAACAGAAATCGAGACTCAGACCAGGCAACATTTTTCCAGTCTTCAACTGTCCAATTTTGGTGAGCTCGTGCAAATTGTAGCCTCTTTTTCCTATTTGTAGTGGAGATGAGTGGTACCCGGTGGGGTCTTCTGCTGTTGTAGCCCATCCGCCTCAAGGTTGTGCGTGTTGTGGCTTCACAAATGCTTTGCTGCATACCTCGGTTGTAACGAGTGGTTATTTCAGTCAAAGTTGCTCTTCTATCAGCTTGAATCAGTCGGCCCATTCTCCTCTGACCTCGAGCATCAACAAGGCATTTTCGCCCACAGGACTGCCGCATACTGAATGTTTTTCCCTTTTCACTTCATTCTTTGTAAACCATAGAAATGGTTGTGCGTGAAAATCCCAGTAACTGAGCAGATTGTGAAATACTCAGACTGGCCCGTCTGGCACCAACAACCATGCCACGCTCAAAATCGCTTAAATCACCTTTCTTTCCCATTCTGACATTCAGTTTGGAGTTCAGGAGATTGTCTTGACCAGGACCACACCCCTAAATGTATTGAAGCAACTGCCATGTGATTGGTTGATTAGATAATTGCATTAATGAGAAATTGAACAGGTGTTCCTAATAATCCTTCAGGTGAGTGTGTGTATATATATATATATATATATAGTTTTAAGATTTGAAGTACACTGCAAGTGCACATTTAGTACAATTAAGCACTTCTTTTTCAAAAGAGTAAACACTATACAATAATATTAAAACAGAGCAAGCAGATACATGATACATGTCACAATAATTGAATGAAAACTAACTAAAAAAGCACCATAATCAATCAATACAATTCATAAACTACATACCAAATGTTCTGAAGTATAAAATAATGAAATAAATGAATATTGTCAAATATTGCACAAGATTGAAGTTTAAGTGGTGGATGCAAGTATGTTTCACGATGAGACAGTTTCATACTTGAAGATCAGTTCTCACGACTCCAGGCCATTAACAGGACTTTTCAAAGATTTTAACACACTCGCCCTCTAACGAGCTAATGAGGTCTGCTGTGTCGCAGTAAATGATGTGGTAATATGTGACGCTGTTCTGAGGCCTTTTATCTGCTAAGAGATGACAGCTGTCAATCAACAGGACCAACATCTCCGTCCTCATCTGCAGAACTGTCAACAAGCAAAACAGACACAAAAGCCCAGAGTACGTAAGAGACTTTCTGCCATTTAAGCTTATCTAAAACTCAGTGTGTGATGTGTGTGTGTGTGAGAGAGAGAGTTTTCTGGGTGTTTCTTTAGTTCCTGCTGACATTTACCTTCTTAAATCGTCTCATGTAATTTTTATGAGCAGTAGCTGCCTGGTGTTTGAGCTCTCTTCAGCTCTGTGTGTGTGTGTGTGTGTGTGTGTGTGTGTGTCAGCATGCTTTGTTGTAGGTGATTATGTGAGTGATATAGTGTTCTATACAACAATATGAATAAAAGTACATGTGAGTAACAGTGTCATGTTTGTAATGGAAAAGAACTATGGATGGAAAATCCTCTTGGTCTTTCATTCAAAATATTCACAAAAAGTCTAAACTTAAATAGTTTTAAATCATGAATAAAATATCAGTTACTACTTAGTTACTAGTATAAACACCAACAATTTTTTTTTCATTTTCACACAAATTATGATTGTGCCAGACTTCACTTGGTTTCTTGTTTTGGACAAAAATGAACAATCTTTACGTCCACTCCGCCATTTTGTGAAACTGATATAAACTAATGACGCAGTTACAAAAAGGCGTCAGGTCAAAAAGGCGTCGTTAAAGCACATATTAACACCATAATCCCTGCTTATTGACGAACAATCAGGTACTTTAAGAAATAAAGATATTACAAACTGCATTCTAAAATGTGACATCAACATTAGTTTACATCACACCTGTGAAACTGCTCAGTCACACTGCTTGTTACGTTAGTAATAATGATAACAATAACAAACATATTAACACACTTATAAGCGAAATAATCATAATGATGCAAACATTTTATATTTAGAAACGTTCAAACTTTCAATAACGCACACAATACTGCCCAAATTATAATAATAATGAAGAAATATCTTCACTCCGACCAACATAACACGAACACAGATAGAATACACTGCTCAAATATATACGCTGTTGTATACTGCCACCTGCTGGCGCAGTCGTGTAACTGAGAGAACTTTGACCCGCCCCCTTTAGTTGTTGCTATGTCCGACAAGCCATGCGCTCTCACATCACACATCATGTTCTCACGAAAGTGAAAAATACATTGTGTGAATGAACATATGAAACAGTTTCATATTTAAAATATTGTTACTCTTTAAAAAAATTCTCTTTGTCTCTTTGATGTGTGGTGACAGATCGCTGTAGCTCCTTCAAGTGGCTCGTGAACCGATCATCTCTTCATACTAGTTCATTTATAGCATCAAATAAACATGAATGAACATCAGAAGGAATGTTGTTTCAAAGATGTGAGCACACAAACTATATGAAGTTCAAGTTCACCAACATTAATCTACTAACTCCCCTGACTGCTTTGCCGGACCAAATGGCGGATTCAGGGTTATGATTGGTCAGATTGCCTGCCAATCAAACTGCCGGCGAAGGGTCAATTGCCCCTACCTCTGCCAGAAAATATATTTCCTCATTTCATTATTTTGCAAGATACTTGCAAAATACAGCAATTATACAAAACTTTTGGTCACACTTTCGTTTTTTGGTCCAATTCTCACTATTAACTAATTATTAACTATGACTTTTGCCTCAACAAACTTCTAATTACTGCTTATTAATAGTCAGTAAGGTAGTTGTTAAGTTTAGGTATTGGGTGGATTAAGGGATGTAGAATATGGTCACGCAGAATAAGGTGCTTTATGAGTACTAATAAACAGACAATATCCTAGTAATGTGCGTGCTAATAAGCAACTAGTTCATAGTGAGAACTGGACCCTAAAGTGTTACAATACTTATATATTATACATCATATTATTATTTACATAACTATGCAAATAATAATATTTCATTATTAACACGTTTATTGTAACAGTTCATGGACTACTAATCTGAATAATGAGGGGACAATCTCTATGGTAATTATACGCCCCTGGACCAAAAATCCAGCGTTTTTCCATCCCTTTCACTATCTTGGTGTTTAATTCCATACATCATGTGCTTTGTTCAGTTATAATCATACATCGTGTGATTTGTGTGCATTTTTTTTATATCTGCTGTCCGGCGTGAGGCGTTTCAGCCCGAGGCAGCTCATCATAGTGACTGAATTATGGCTGATAATGCTGAAATAAATCTGAGATGCAGAAGCGCCCATCTTCTGTTCTTTTCTGCCTCGATCTTCACGGCTGCGGTCTGCCCGTCACATCTCTATTCATGAGGCTTTTACATAATGAGCTGTTATGGAGTTCTGGGTGATCTGTCATCAAGAGCAGCGACCCCCAGGGCTCTCAGTGGACCACTGACTTCACACTTCACACGGTAAGTGTGTGTGTGTGTGTGTGTGTGTGCAACCTCAGGAATTTCCCATCATCCTTAAACATCATCACTGAAGCCCAGGCCATCCTCAAGCCAACTCTCACTCTCTCTCTTTCCCGTTTTTAATCTAACTCTCCAGCTATAGCTGCGTCTGTCAGAAATTTAGTTTAAATATGTGTTTCAGACTTTAAAGTCCAGCTGCAACTAATGTATATTGCCGAAATCTATAACAGGAGTCATTTTAGCTGTCAGTGTTTAATGACATGCTGTTTCTCATGAAAGTACCATCATGCTTCATGAGCTGATCAATCTAAAATAGACCAGATAATGTTTTTAAAAAGTCTATCTGGAATATTCCTTATTCATGTTTAACGTGTTAACACGAGAGCCAGCTAGAAACTGTGACTTAATTAAATGCATATTAAGTGCTAATATTATGAGGAATGATGTTTGACTTGAGGTCAGATCTGAGGGAAGTAAGAAATGAATATTAACTGAAGTTGCAACTATCCCTTGTGAAAAAGATGCATGCTTAATTTTAATGTATGTGAACTTGTAGACGTACGTTTGTAATCCTGCCATTATCTCTGTGATGTGGCTACAGTATCATGTAACTTATTTGCATAATCCCACCTGCTGGCTACTTCGGCTCGCCCTAAAACATGGCCAGAAAGAGTTTATCACTATGTCAAGAAAACACTGCAAGGGAAAAACATCATTACATGGTGAATTGATGAATCAGTGGTTAAAATGTATTTTTAACACTATTCCTCTGCAGTACAATTGCAACTTTTTGTTCTCACCATTTTTCTAATGACTATTACTATATACAATATAGATGAGCGTGTTGATATGCAGCCATATTACACGGCCACGAGTGTGAAATTGCATTTTTTACAACAGTTCGATGGCTTCAGTTTGTAAATAAATAAGAACAACAATGGAGTGTATCTAAAACCCTCTTTTGTGCAGAACTACTTCCTTGCGCCACAGATTCAAAACTCAAACTGACAGTTCGACCAAGCCTCCTTGACTAATTAACTAAAACGTCACTTTAGAACTAGTAACGAAGGAACGTTGAGATGCTTCAATGACGCTTACTGTATTAAGTAGAGTATTATGGTATGATGAGAGAGATTGACTAAACGAGTGTATTACCTGCATCTAATATAGCATTCATTCTTTAGGTCAATGTCCATAATATTATATCCATCATAAAAAAAACAGTTTGAATGTCCACAGGAATGTGACATCTTTGTCCTCTTAAAAGTTCCCATAGTGCTAAAACAACTTCCTTGTTCTACTCACACATAAAGAGAGTCTTTGCCGACATCTAATGGCGTAATAATGTAACTTTCATTGATATTATTGACAAACCCTTTCTCAATTCCAAATATGGCATATTATTTAGATGAAATAATACTTATTGAACAATTTTTAATACAAATGAACAACAATAACAATTATAAAAGACATAAACACAATTATGTCAAACGTACAAAAGTAACGCTCCAGTACAGGATTTAGGTTCAATATACCCTAAATATAAAAGTATGAAATTTTCCCCTTAAACCAAATTGTTTTGTTCTGGAACAAGTGACAGATTAATAAGACCAAAGACTGCCTGTTTGATATACCCCAAATTAATTATGTTTTTAACCACCATCTACGTACAAGCCAGCAGCAAATACCTGAAGCACTTGGCCAATGTGAAGCTGTTCTCGGCGGGTACACGAGCACTGAACACCCGCCTCGAACTGACATACAATTTTCATTAGAAGTGACATTAATATTAGTTTACCATAAATGCTCATCAGTAGAGTTATAGTACTCAAGACCGGCCTTAAGACCGTTTTTTGAAGGTCATGGTCTTGTCTTGGTCTCATTCGGGATTTTATTTCAAGACAGGCAACTGCAGGGATATTGCCATTGCATTGTCTGATTTCTTTGTTAACATCATTAATTTGATAGGATGTAAAACTTCCTGCTTCAAATGCAATCAATAACTTATTTCGAATTTCATTATGTGGTTACTGTTGTGCCAGGTAAGAAATCAACAAGGGATTGTATCAAAAATGTCACCAAAATTAATACAAATGCCCACAAAATTCAAGATATGATTGCAAAAAAGTTCTTTTTTTATTTAAATTTATCAAAAGAAAGAGGGCTGTTGTCAATGAACAAAATTTCATTTTTATAACATTAATCTCAACATTATTTATGCATTTGTGATTGTACCAATTCAGATGCAGCTTTTGTTCCTCCTCTGCAGTGTAAAGATGAATTTAGTGATTTCAATTGATTGGTAACAGCTCTATATAGTGTCTTATTATTCTAGTTGTAATTATTGATTAAAAATAAGACATTTCTCAGGCAGTAAATGTGGATCTTTCAGATGAAATTGAGGAGCGCTAGTCTGGTCTTGGTCTCGACTTGGTCTAGATTTAAGTGGTCTTGACTACAACACTACTTGTCAGCGTATTCTGCAGTGTACTTTAACCAAAGATTAAATTATGAAAACCTGCACTTAAGTGAGTCAAAAAAGCATAATAGCATATAAATTTAAACTACAGTATAATACATTTTCATTTTATTGCAATTACCATGCAACTAAGTGTCTGAAAACATTACATTGGGTTCGCACTCTTTAAAGTATATTACTTCAATTGTCTTTTTCACAAGCAAATTTCAATTCATTATTACAAATGAATTCTGAGCATAGAAATATGAGTGTGTGTATGAGAGAAAGAGAGTTAAAAATAAATGTTGCCTGCAGACCCGCAGACACAGACTCTGGTACCAGCTGCATCTCCCTGAGCACAGGCTGACTGTGACACACGCTCACGTACGTCCTGTCCTCTCGTTGTGACTTACAAAGTTTAGACACATAAGCACTCTTTTATAGACTTCGTTTCCTAGATACATTTCCTCCCTTTTTTATTGAGCAACACTACAGAGGCTGTAGATGTCAGTATAGATTAGAGATATACGGTATGTTTGTGTGTGCATGATTGTAATTCCAGAAACAGAATTAGTGGTGAAATTCCACTGTCATAACTGACTGACCTTAATGTCGTTCCAAACGTTGGCTTTTACTTTAGGTGCCAACTTTAGAGGAGGGCAAAAATAAATTTTTCATTTTAGATGAACCATGTATTTAACTGATAACATAAACCCATCCTTCATCCAAACTGCTCGTATATGAAGCTTCACACGAGATGCTGGAGTAACTGTAAAAAAGCAACAACAAAATAGAATGAAATGAAAATTGTGAAGGAAGCAATGTGTGTTTTTGCAGAAGAACACAATCTGAGTCAATCACCTGAGCCGTAAAGCCATGTGACTGATGACTCTGGTGCCGCAGGACAATGACGTCATGACACGCTGATTGACTGATGGCGACAGAAGAACACACATAGTCACAAAACAGCACGAATTTCATGCTTTTGGGAGCCTCCAGAAATAATCTGTGACTGGTTAAATATCTGCTGAAACATATAATGACATATTTACAAATAATATGACTCGTAATAGTAATTTCATTGCTTTCTAGGAGCCTGATGTGTGCTTCGAACTCCAGGGTTCAGGTTATAGCGCTGCAGCTGCCCTGTTCAGGATTAACGAACAGGATGTTGGAGGTATGTTTTACTTTTGCATTTTATAACTAAATAAAATCAAAATTTGTATACTTTAAACCATGACAACAGACTATTAAAACTTAATGATTTAAAATGTACTTACAAGTCAAACGTTTCATTTGATAATATTAAAAAGAAAGTACAATTTAAGTGTTAAGAAACAGTCATGAAAGTGTCTCTCTTCAACTTCAATTAAGTGGCCTTTTATTTCATTAGCATTATATTATATTTGCTTTATAATGGTCGTGAACTGAACATAAAAAATAATCCATATGGCTCAAGAGGATTAATCAATGGGTTTTTGTAAGAAAAATATCCATATTAAAACTTTATAAATTAAATAAGTAGCTTCCGGAATATGACGGTACGTATCGATTTGTGGCGGAAGAGTGACCTCTGACCTGATGCATGACGTAATGATGAACGCGAAAGCTCAGAGTATTAGAGCAAGACAAAACAAATCGCGAGAGGCGTCTAAGCTTACGATACTCCTGCATACTGCATCATACATCGCGCCACGGGTTACTCTTGTGGCACAAGTTGACTTGCGCGGTATGCGGAAGCTAATTATTTTAGATTATAAAGTTTTATATATGAATATTTTTCTCACAAAAACTCATCGTTTTGTTTGAGAAGGCCTTTATTAACTTTCTAGAGCCGTATAATATTTGTGATTGGTGGATGCATTTATTTTTGGCTTCAAAACAGGCCCCTCATTCTCTACCATTATAAATCTTTGGATATATTTTTGGGATATATATATCTCCGATTGTGTTTGTCAGAAGAAAGTCATATACACCTAGGATGGCTTGAGGGTGAGTAAATCATGGGATAATTTTCATTTTTGGGTGAACTATCCCTTTAAGCGCACTTCTTCACAAGGGCCTGCATGGCCGACGGGCCACAGCGACAGCGGATCTGATCTTCTGATGTGAAAGAAGATGGTCGTTCCAAAGCATTGGAAGAAGTCTGGTCTTCTTTAAGGAGCAATGCCAAACAATCTGAGATCCTGTCATCAGCACAGCCATCAGCCCTGTCACATATCTATTGGACATGAACCTGGCTTAGCCCTAGTGATAGTCTCAGTATGTGTGTGACTGGTAAGGTGTGCGGGGTAAAGACTGGCGTGTGTGCGAGGGGTTTTGTGGAAGAGGGGTTTTGGGGGCATGCTGTCAATCAAGATAAAGAAAGAGCTATATGAATTATACATGTACTTAGAGCTGAACCTTATAGACCCACCTCTCTGAAACACACACACAGTTTCTTCTATATGTGTATGTGTGTGTGTGTAGCTGATCTGTCTGTCCCTTAATGCCTCTGTCTCTCTCATTAGCTAAAGGCCACTTACAGCTGACCTCTCTTAAGCTCAATAAGAGTTTCATTATGGTAATTATACACACAAGACCTGAGTGTGTGTGTGTGTGTGTGTGTGTCCGCAGACACCTCCACGCATCGAGCATTAAAAGTAGCTTTAGTAACTACGCATCTGCTCTACTTCTTTGTCTGGCAAAAAGTGTTGACAAGATTATTATGTCAGGTGAAGATAGCAGGTCACCTGTGCATTAGTGACATCCAGGGGATCTGGAACCATTTATAATGGCTTGAAATCCCATTTCCGGAAATCCCAGAATTTCTCACGCCATGTAGATGTCAGATGTTATTATAGGAAACATGCTGAAAGTCACTACAGAAACAATTTTGTGTTGTTGCACGTGCTTGATGAGCAGAATAACAATATAACGGCATGTTTTGAATCCGGCGGAGCCCACAGCCCGGAATAAATCCGCTCCTGTCGGCCTCCTGTGTTTCTGCCGCTGCCTCATTAGATGTAGTGGTCGTCATGTTGTAAAAGACAACATCTGTATTGCAAACCCCTGTATGTTGCTGTTGTTGTTGTTAACATATGCCTACCAACACAAGGTCATTGCTAAAAACAATGCAGATATTCCAATTTACACACAAATCGGATCTGGGGTATTTCCCAAAAGCATTGTTAGCCACTTAACATCGCAAGTTCCGTCGTTACTAACGTAGTTCAACGATTTGGCGTTTCCCGAAACTGTAGTTAAAACAAACATTCACAAACTTGTGTGGTTGGAATGACAACTCTTGAGATGTGGTTAGAATAAGGGTGAACACACAGTCACGTATTTCGGCTATATTTTTTGTATCCTGACTTATTAAGAAAAAAAAATTGTTCTGTCCCGTATTTCAACTTTGCTACAATTTCGTTACGATTGGGTGATCTAAGAACGACTAGTATAGTAGCCTAGTGTTGTTCTGTCAAGCGAGAACAGCCCAATCAATTCGTCTTAGAACGAAATTACCATCCAATCACAACTCGTTATCGATTAACTTGCAGTTAGCGAAAGTGGGCTAGGCGGAATCGCGCGCGCGAACTCTGTCTCTCTTTCCTTGTGCGCAATCCCAGTTCTCGCAGTCAGCGCGCGATCACTTCTCCTTGCTCCTGAATGGTCAAATGAACACATAGTTGTCAAAATGTCCATAGCGTGACGTAAACAGGTGGGTGAAAATCGGATGTGTGTCAGTAGGTCTATATTACGTCCATGAATTCGGTCTTAAAGGGACAGTAGCCTAATAAAATATTGTCTGTCATTAACATTAATCAAACAAACAACAAAAGATGTTACATGGTATACATGATAAATGAACGTACTGTATAAAAAGTTTATTTAATTTGTATCTCTATTGTATTGTTTATAATTTGTTTGTAAAGTTATTTATAACAATAATTATTAAATAAATAAAATCACTCACCACCCGTCTCGTATTCCACCATGAGAAATCTGGTCACTCTTAGGTTAGAAACATAGTTTCTTGTTTTTATGACTTGTGGACTTAATAAATCGTTATCTTGAGCAAAATAAGCAAGCTGAAATTAAGTACAATCTATATCTTTTATTTCGAATATATACAAATGTCATTTACATATTCTAGTTTGTCAAGAGATTTTAAGAACCGTTTTTGAAGAGTGCTCTGGTACGTAAGAATGATTTACTCTGAAAAGCAAGCAAAATAACTAGAAAAATGAGAATTAGCCCTCAGATCCCATGTCTAAAATTCATATATAAAAAAATCTGGCATTAATTCAATTTTAGACAGATGAAGACAGAATAAGAATATTCCAAACAACAAAGTTTAATGTTAAATACCAAAAGGCAGGCAGACAGGCAGTAAACACTCTTAACATAATGGTGACCTGACAGAGAATGAATGTGAGGCCATCTGAACACACGAGTTTCATTCTGAGGAGCCATGTAAAGTTATTTTTACAGACAGCCACATGAGAAACAATTACTGTCTGAAAAAGACTTTATTCTGTCATAATTTTGTTGTGTGTTGTTCTAACCCTGTAAGACTTTCTTCAGTGGAACATAAAAGAAGATATATTTGAAGAATATTGGTAACCAACTCATTTAGTGACCACTTATGTCACATATTAAAGGGATTGTTCACCCCAAAATTAAAATTATCCCATGATTTACTCTCCCTCAAGCCATCATAGGTGTATATGACTTTCTTCTTTCAGACAAACACAATCGTATACTTTGTGAATGGGAACCCAAATTTTAAAACAAAAAAAAAAATGCATCCATTCATAAAAAAATTAATCCATTCGACTCCAGGGGGTTAATAAAGGCCTTTTGAAGCGAAGGGATGCATTTTTTAAAGAAAAATATCCATATTTAGAACTTTTGATGGATGAATGTACGCGTACTGTGCACATCAATTTGGGAGAATAGAGCAAAACAAAACAGCAGTCACGAATTAGAAGTCTAAAATGAGAAACTTTAAAGAGAAATGTTGGAGGATTTCGATATGAGAGAAGAGGAGCTTGAGTTTATTGCCTAGTCCTAATTGTTCGAACTGTGCGGAGGCGTCTAAGTTTACAATACTCCAACATCCTGTGTCATACATCACGTCACGGGTTACTCTTGTGGCGCAAGTCGATTTGCGCATTCTATGTATGGCCATTCATCAGTTTAAAAGCAAAGTAATTCCAGATTTCACTTCTACTGCCCTCTTTATTAGTTTTGGGCATGTTGAGTGAGATTCAACTGCTTTAGCTATTTATTCTTCTATGTTGTCACATTTGCCGGTTTCGAGTCAGTTTGGGTAGCACACTGCCATCTAGCAGTGAACATCGGAAAAGCAGCATATAAAATACTGAAATTAGCAAAATCACTATACCGTACCATTTAAAATAAAATATATACTGGGGTTTTCCTGTTCCTGGTACACCATGCAACCCCACTATGGAGGAAAATCAACAAAGACTATCAATGAAGAAAACACAGGAGCTTGAACAGTCTTTGAGGTTAGACAAATTCAAGACTAGACACTGCCTGTGTCCGAAATCGGACACAAGTGTGTGATTATAGGATTATAGTCAGGGGAGAATACACACACTGCGTCCAATTTCAAATACTTCCCGACTAGTGCGCTGTACTAGCCCATGAGGCCACAGGTTTGTGAATGGCAGTACAATTTCTTTGCAACCTGAAGTAAATAAACAAGGGATTGTCAAGATATGTGTTTGCACATCACACCAAATATAACCTCACGGTGTACAGTAAGGAAACTGAAGATTTTATGTGCTTTTGAACAATAGAAACAATTGAACAAATGGTCAAGTGACAGGAATATTTCAACAGAAAGGGGAACAAGGACCGAGAGTATCTGATGAAATCCATGGTTCACTACTTCTCTAAAGGCATAAGCTGTTAATATATCTTGTCTGTTTTGATTGCTGTTATTAAACAAGCATAATCCTCCCTAACTTTCATTCATTGAGTGGCTACATGCAATCGAGGGGCTTGAGTATGAGACTCAACTAATTTCAGTTACTTTCCGAAGCAAAAAGCACAAAACATAAAAACCGTACAACTCAAAAGTATGCATATGTTGCCTTCAGATGGCACTAGATACACTGTTTACCCTTTTTGTGAGACTCCAACCGCAATATGTGTTCATGTTGTGTCATTTTACTGTAATATTCTGAACTATATGGCCTTGATATGAGTATTTTGTGATGTTTAGATTGACTAATGTGCTTCATTGTAGCCTATTTTGGGAAACGTTAAGCAGATTTTGGAAAATCTTTTTTTCTTCAAGGAGCACATTTAGCACATCAACAGTGTTCTCCAGAGATTTAAAAAACCACCACCTTCCTGTCATGCTTTTAAAATGTGTATTTCTTTCTACTAAACAAGTGTCCTTCTCACACATTTCTGTGATTCGCTGGGATTTAGATGCACCATCATTTAAAAAATGTTTAAAATGTTATATATATATATATATATAATATTAAATTAAAATAAATGTATACATTCATTCCCGTTCACTACAAACGTTGGTGGATTGTGCAATGCAACTCTGACTTCTGAAGAAACGGAAACAAAACTGTAATTGTCAGCATGCCCAAAATGTCCAGGTCATTCAAAAGTTTACCAAAATTGACCAAATCAGCATTTCCAAAAAACTTTTGTTGTTATTCACCGTGGGTTCTTCCACCACTATGCCACCCAGTGCTCATGTGGTTTTGTATTTTCTCTCTGTAAATTGACTGGCATCAACCAGAAATGTATTTTGAATTGATGATAAACTGTTGCAGTGACTGATTACAATTATGAGATACTTGGGGGAAAAGTATTTTTCTACAATGTATATAACAATAATTTTAACTACTAACACTTATTAATATTAATATATTAAAATGTAACTTTACTGCCACATATAACAGTTGAATTCATTGTTAAACAGCTCATTTATTTCTGTCATTCTACTGACAAAATAATACCATGACATGTATTGATTTTATTGCTTAAAGGTTACAAATAGTCTGTTCTGGTGTATATGGACACTATTCCACCAATTTCATGTTTAGTTTCATTTCAAAATGAGTCTTGAGGGGATTTTATAATAAAGAAGAGGTATGGCCTACTGTAAAACACTTCCTTTACAACATAGCATTACATAGTCAACTCTACAATTGATCATTCATTCTTAAAAAGATCCTCCAGACACGGGACAATCCTTTCTTTAGACTGTGACAGGTTTTGACATTCTGCAACCTTTCAAATCGCATGCTGTTATGAAATGTCAAAGTCTGAGAGCTGAAGTACTGTTGTAGCCCATTTACCTGATTACTCTACTATGAACTGCTACTATACAGTTAACTTAATACATCAACACCAACTCTCATGACACACCTTGTGGAAAAAGAAGTGTGCGTAACTGAACTGAATGTGCACTTGGAGTGTACTTCAAATCTTGAAAGTATATATTAAAATATATATATTGTTGCAGATAAAATATTAATGAAATAAAAGGCAATATGTTGACTAACACTAAAGCACATGTAAAGTACTTGATTATAATTGTAACTAGTTATTCAGCATCACATTTAAAGTTAATGCATTTTAAATGTACTAAATTGCAACATATTTATTACAAGTGTGTAATTACAACTATATGACACGAAGTACATAACAAAGGTCACCAACCTTGTTCCTGCAGACTTCAGTTCCAACACACCTGACTGTCATTTTCAAGTAATCCTGAAGACCTTGATTAGCTGATTCTGGTGTGTTTGATTTGGGCTGGAGCTCAACTCTGCAGGATGATAGTAGCTCTCCAGGAGCAGGGATGGAGACCCCTGTATATATAAAGGCTGCATTTAACTTTTAAGGCCCATTCACACCAAGAATGATTACTATAATGATATTTGCGTTCACACCAACGAACAATAATGTTCTGTTTATTCTCATCTCACGCGTTGCGGTTTCAAAGTGTGTAGGACGTGTTTTCGCTGTTCTTGTTGCATTTACACAGCTTTAACCAGCAAATGTCCTCAGCATGCTCTGTTTCGAGTGTGTAATTGATCTAATCTGACAGTGAATTTAGCTGACGAATCAATATAGTGGAATAAAAACAACGTCTAGTCTTTTTCACTGCAACTTCAAAGGAAGCAAGACAATGTTAGCGAAACTACCACTGGATACCTGAGGTAATTTTATAAACACTGTTTGCTATCATGATCTCAACTTTAATATTTCTCACCATTTATTCTGAAGGGATGACAGATTATTTTCCTTATATCCATTTTCTTTCAAGTATCCTTAAAAAGGGGGTTTGACTTGTCAAACAGTGGTGGCTTTTTCTGGACCTCGGCGATTAACTTCTGCGCAATGTCGTAAGCCATTTTAAATGCGCGAACCCTTAAATTAGATTAGATTCTGATTGGCTGTCATTGTTTTTTCGCTAAACAGCTGGAAAAAATCATTCTGAAAGTGATCCCAACGATCGTTATCATTATAGCTGTGGTGTGGACAGTGCTATTCTTTTATATTTAGAAAGATTTTTAGAATTATATCATTATCGTTATCTCTATAGTCATTGTTCTTAATGTGAATGGGCCTTTAGACATACACTCATGAACTTCCCTTAGCACTTTCCTCTGGGGAATCACTGCTGCCTTTTTGAAGTGCATCCAACTTTGTCAACTGGACAGACCCTCAACCCTTCTGTTTTGACCAAGGGACTGAGTCTACTCCAGTGGTCTCAAACTCAATTCCTGGGGGGCCACAGCCCTGCACAGTTTTACTCCAGGCCTAATTAAACACACCTGATCCAGCTAATCAAGAGACTTGTTGAACTTGAAGCAGCGCTGCACAGACCGATCAGTGGATGACATCAAAATACAGCAAGAGTGATTAGAGAGCTGACTGATATGCTTTTGAATCACTCTCACGGTACTTGGATGTCATACACCGATCTGTCAAGTCAAACAAGCATTCAGGATTACTAGAAACTTCTATGCAGGTGTCAGTTTGAGCTGGATGGAGCTAAACTCTACAGACCTGTGGCCCTCCAGGAATTGAGTTTGAAACTGGTCTACTCATATTTACACTTCAGTCTGATCCATAGACCAACAAAGCAAAACCTTTGTGATGTCACAACAGCAACTCTCAGTGCTCGCAGTTAATTTACCAACAAGGACTTGGGACAGGGGTGTCAAACTCAGTTCCTGGACAGTCACTGTCCAGCAGAGTTTAGCTCCAACCCTAATTTAACACACCCTGAACCAGCTAATCAGGGTCTTCAGGGTTACTAGAAACTTCCAGGTGTTTTGGAGCTAAACTCTTCAGGACAGTAGCCCTCCATGAGTTTGACTCATGGCTTAGGATGTCCCATTTAAACCCATTCTAAGGGTTCCACCAGTAGTGGGCACTTCATTTAAAAAACGGTTTGTTGCATTCTGTTGTAAAAAGTCTATGAAACTCCTAAAAGCTCTTTATTGTGATTGTTTGCCAATAGACAATGTACTGACTGAGTAACTTTGCAAGTATATGTCAACTTATTCTAACCCTACCAGTCTACTAATACTCTAATAAGAGTTAGTAGACATGTAGGTGCAACATTACTTATAGTCAACAGAATGTGTTAAAGGGACCATCAAGATAAAGTGAAACCGAATTGTAAGACACTCTCACACTCACCTTAAGTATTAATAACTCACTATATTAATTTGGTGCCACCCTTTTTGAAAAACTGTCAAATTAGTGGTACCCGTGTAGGCCAAATACTACAGAGGTAATTGTGTGCTTAAATCTTTTTATTTCTTATGCATTCCATTTTATTCATATGTATTTGTTTCATTTTTATATAAAGCACTTTGAATTACCATTGTGTATGAAATGTGCTATAAAAATAAAATTGCCATACCTAGCCTTATACTTCAGTTGGTCAAAAAAGCTCTAAGTTCAACTAATTGCATTTTCAATATAAATTTAAACTATAATACATTTTCATTCATAACTCGTTTAATTTAGTTTAATCATTACACACAGTTTGAACTTGAGTACGCTGAAAGCGTACTGCAAACAGCTATTGTCCCAAATTTGTTGCAGCAGAGATGAAACGGTTGCTAAGTGCAGCAATCCATTTAAATGTTGTGAGCAACAAGCTAAATTTCTGCAAATGCGACATGAACCAATCAGCTTGTAGTTAACGCTGAGAATGCCATCAGTTTGTGTTAAGGACCCATCAGCCTGCGCCATCTAGAGTTTCATAACAGAACTACTCATTTCAACTCGTTTTTTTTTTTAAACTTTCCTAGTTGAATCTTGTATATCATTCATCAGTTCCTTTTTTCCTTTATTGAGTTTTCCCGCCGCTCTTTAGTTGTCATGGTAACAGACAGTTCAGCTGTGTGTCATTAATCACCCTCGTTTGCCTTGCTATTTAGGTTGCTGTGTTTGCACTTCTCATTTGTCTGGTGACGTTAATGCGTAAGTTGTGTTTGCTCACCTGCCTTTTGGATTGTTTGCTTGTATGGATTTTTTTTAACCTGGTCTTCATCTTCCTGTGCTTCCTACAACTTAAATGTGACACACACTAATGACATTCATCAAGGTCCCTCTTAAGTTGGAACTTCTATCCCAGTTGACCCTTCACAAAGACCCGCCCCCTTTAGTTACTGTTGCTATCCCACGACAAGCCATGCGCTCTCACGCCACACATCATGTTCTCATGGAGTGAAAAATACATTGTGGAGCAAAGAAGACACTGACAACGTATGAAACAATTTCATATTTAAAATATCTTAATTTTTAAAGAAGTTTAAACAATAAATAGTGTATAGTGTCTCTTTAATGTGTCGTGACAGATCGCTGTAGCTCCTTCAAGTGGCTCGTGAACCGATCATCTCTTCATACTAGTTCATTTATAGCATCAAATAAACATGAACGAACATCAGAAGGAATGTTGTTTCAAGCGCAGAAAGACGTGAGTACACACAATTTTTCAAGTTCCAGTTCACCAACGTTGATCAACTCACTCCCCTGACTGCTTTGTCAGACAAAATGGCAGATTCGGGGTTATGATTGGATAGATCGCCTGTCAATCAAACTGCCGGCGAAGGGTCAATTCTGGAAAATAACCTAAGAGAAGTTATCCTGAAGTTTCACATGAGGACACCTGTGCTTTTACTCTTCAAAGACAAGTGCAATTCCTCATGCACAAATTACTCACAACCTAAAAGTCTTATCGTTTCAGTATTTGAAACCATCTTTAAGTCCCCTCCCCTCTATGTTCCTGTGGGATCTCTCTCTCCCCTCTCTTTCTTCATTATTAATCATGCCTGGTGTGCCATTGTGTTTAAGATGATAAGCAGGAGAAGATCTTGACAGAGGACAAGGTCGGAGTGAGAAACCGAATCCCAGCTAAGCAGAATGTAAAGAGACTCCAACAGGCTCTGTGAAAATGCACACAAACACATGCAAAGTCATTCGCAGCAGGTTTGTGTAAAGAGTGATCAGATTTATCTGAGCTGTTTGGTCAACAGGAAGCTGTGGAGATTTTAGAGCAGAAGAAAGTGGACAATGTTAGGATACACTTCTCTCTTTTTCCTACATTTTCTCTCTTCTCCAGGTCCCTCCATAACCGTTAAATCACATTCAATAACCACTCTACGAATGAGAGCGAGCCAGAGACAAAGAGTGTGGTTGATAGAGGTGTGTGTGTGTGACAGAGTAAGGTGTGTTTTATAGCTTTGATTGAGGTGAAGCTGCTGTCTGGGACCGACACTACATTCTGCTGCTGTCACAGCCAATAAAACAATGTCACATGCTCCCTTTCGCCACAGTAACCACCGGCCTGACACCTGAACAACTTGATCTGAAGAGACACAACAAAATGGTTTGCTAGACATGTTGTCTCTTCACTTAAGAAGGGAAAAACAAAAAGAGATAAAAATACACTCCTTCTTTTTGCTTTGATTTTTAAATTTTCAGCCACAATCTCCCCTGATAATGTTTGATTTGTTGTCCATGAGGGAAACAGGTCATTCTAATTATCTTGATAAACAGAACAGGGTGTTAAGATCTCTCTCTCTCTCTCTCTCTCTCTCTCTCTCTCTCTGTTCAGACATCTTCAGTGAGATTTTAAATCACAGGCAGTGTATATGTGGAATCAAAATATACGTTGACATACATTGATGCAGAGTCTGCACCATCAGAGCCCTGAAAAGGGGTCGTCTGGAGGAAGGAAAGGGGGTGATGGTGGATCCACTGCTAGAAAAACATAAGTGGCCTATTCACGTATTTGTAGGACCAAAAACAAACTTGTGGCAAATGAAGCTGAAAGCTACTGAGCAAATACAGATGTCAGAGTACTGAATAATATGAAAATTGCCTTTGCCAACATATTCAAAAATTCGATCTCCATGAAATAAACACGTTTGAGACCACCATATAAATATGTCCTAGGGCCAGTTATTCAAAAAGTTTAATCTAGATTAGAATGATCTGAATTTCACAAGTTCATGTGCTCATATAATCTTAGCGTAAGCGGTAAACATATTTGGCTTTCTGTCTGCTATAGAGGGGCTTGGAAAGGATATTCTAGGAGGAGGGAACTAACAACAGGAAGAGGTAAGATGCTGGTTTTATACCTTGGTATTAATTGGAAGATTAGATGGGCGTACTCCTCCTGGAATTACGTTTAATAACTTCACTTGGAAATCCCATGTTTTGTATCCAGGTTCAGGTAATCCATTTTACTTTTGTGCTTTTTTTTCAAAGCAAAACTGGATTGGATCACCCTGATCCAGATACACACTTTTTCAGATTGCCAAATCTGGATTAATAGTGCTCTACGGAGCCCCTAAAGCAGGGGTGTCCAAGCTCTGTCCTGGAGAGTTTAGCTCCAACGTGCCTCAACACACCTGCCTGGAAGTTCTCGTATGCCTAAGACCTTGATTATCTGATTCAGGTGTTTTTTAATTGGGGTTGGAGCTAAACTTGGCAGGACGGTGGCCCTCCAGGAACATGATTGGACACCCCTGCCCTAAAGGGACATGGTGATGGAAAGAAAATAAGATCGAATAAAAAAAACATTTCAATGCTTTTGCGTTCTCGTAGAAAAGGTCTGCGTAGCATTCACCTCAGAAAATTTGCGCTCATTCGCAAAGAACTTTTGACTGGTTCATCTCTCATGATTGTGTCAATGTAGTTACAAACAGAGATAATAAATAAAATTGAATTAAATACATTATTTTTGTTTGATACTTACAGCTTTTTGGGGATTGTTTTATGGCACCAAAATCTCTTTTTTACTTTCCTGTAGGTTACCGAAAGGCTGAATATGTACCCTAATGTCTACTTCTAATTCATTACTTTAACAGTTATGTGACAGGTATATTATATGATATGTTGTGTTTTTGGACCAGTTATGGACTACTAATGGGATCAGTATAATCCAAATTTTTTTGTATCAAAGGTATCCAAATCTTACTAAAAGGTTTTTAACAACACAAACTTTTTGTGATCTAATCTGATTTCAGAATCCCTCTTTCCTTTTCACCATTCCATTTTAACGATTTGATCCAATCCGATAACCGAAATCCGATAAAATTACTTTTAAGCAACTGGCCCTTAGATATACAATACACAAACAGTGGATTTACCATGAATTCAGACAAGTTACCATGACAGCATGCAGACGTGCGTTTCCCAAAGCTAATTATGGTTGCAAGTTCCTTCGTTACCAATAGAATTCAATGGAACTTGCGACCGAAGTTGGCTAACGATGCTTTTGGGAAACCCACCCCCGGATAGTCCGGGCCTGATCAGTGACAATGTGTGGTATAATGTTGATTACCTTATTAAATTATTTTTACTCATCCCAACTTTTCTTTTACAAAAAAGGGTGAATTGGCCCCATTTACTTCTACTTTAAGTGCCTCATTGTAGCCCAGATTTTATAGAGACATAAAAAATGTATGCCACAAATTCTGTTGTTTGAGCTGAAGTTTTACTGTAAGTTTACTAGGCAGTTGTGTAAGTGTAAAGCACAGTACATATGTGACCATTACAAAGATTAAGCTAAAAAGGCGTGTAGGGAACAGTGGACACTGCAAAGGTAACTTGTCCACTGGTCTTTTCATGTTAACATAATATATTCGTTTTTTTAAATAGGCACACTAATGCAAATACAACTTTCCCTCTAAAAGTGGAACTTGATTTGAGTTTTTCAATTTCAAAGAGAATCCTAATGTCCTAATCCTAATCCTAAAGACTTGTATCCTAACATAAGACTTACTGTAACCCCTAAATATGCTAGTAACTGCAGAAACCTACTTGTATATATTTCACCACACTGTACTCTGTATCGACAGAGAAAGCAGAAGTACAGATACAGATGACCCTATAGGGGTCATCACTGAAAATCGCCTCTCATCCTCAAGTTACTTGCTCCGATGAGGAACAGAAAATCCTCAGTTTCACCATCAAAGATACGCATCAACTCAACTTCCTGCATGATTTCGTTATATCAGCAGTATGTTTATTTGTGCTTATTAAGTAGTTGTTTCTTCCTTAATAATAACTAAATGTGAAGATCTAAACGTACCATCCATATAAGAGGATACAATGTTTTAGTTTCTTGTAAATGATGAGACTGTGATGTGAAGGACACTTTTGAAGGGCTCTCGTGTGAAAAGCACAATGTGTATCTAAACATAATCGAGATTTTAATCTTCTAGGCAATCAGTATTTTCTCCAGGTGTGTGATGATTATTTACCCAACAAATGCAGACAAATCCTAAGCAAATAATGAACAAATACACCTAATGCTTCGATATAACGCCTGCATAGTTATTGCGTGATGCTTAATTTTTATGTTAGTGGGTGTACTGCTTTTTATAATAGTAAATTACAAATGTAAGTCTATAATGAGACATTACAGAGCAGAAAAGTAACACGCAGACCTCATAATTGTTGTATCTGGAAACCAAATATTCTACATGCATACTAAAATTGCAGGTTTGTGCATTTTGTACAAAAAAATCAATTTCTGAAATAGCTTGTTTACTCAAGAATTAAAACCACAAAAATACAAAAAAGGTAGGTTTGTGATTTTTATGTGATAACATACAATTGTAAAATGTATAAATATATGATTTTATTATATCATTCTTGAAATTTACTGACAAATGCTACATTGAAATCAACATCGGTGCAGATGACAAAGATGTTTCACACTTTGATTCCATAAAAGGTTTTTATGATGGAAAAAGGTTCTTTAGATTTTAAAAATGTTCTTTTACAATGAGAATAAAAAGGTTCTTTTAAGAATTGATCACTGAAAGGTTCTTTGTGGAACCAAAAATGGTTCATCTATGGTACCGCTGTGAAATTGATTTATTTTATTGTGTTTTTGCAAGACCAGTTGCACATTCACATGTATAATGGAAAGAATATAATATAATGGAGGGGATCAAATGCTCACATTTCCTGAGCATATCAATGAAAAGTAAGGAAGGTGTTTTGGTGGGTTGACTAAAAAAGAATGAGGTATATACACTCACCTAAAGGATTATTAGGAACACCTGTTCAATTTCTCATTAATGCAATTTTCTAATCAACCAATCACATGGCATTTGCTTCAATGCATTTAGGGGTGTGGTCCTGGTCAAGACAATCTCCTGAACTCCAAACTGAATGTCAGAATGGGAAAGAAAGGTGATTTAAGCAATTTTGAGCATGGCATGGTTGTTGGTGCCAGACGGGCCGGTCTGAGTATTTCACAATCTGCTCAGTTACTGGGATTTTCACGCACAACCGTTTCTAGGGTTTACAAAGAATGGTGTGAAAAGGGAAAAACATCCAGTATGCGGCAGTCCTGTGGGCGAAAATGCCTTGTTGAGGTCAGAGGAGAATAGGCCGACTGATTCAAGCTGATAGAAGAGCAACTTTGACTGAAATAACCACTCGTTACAACCGAGGTATGCAGCAAAGCATTTGTGAAGCCACAACATGCACAACCTTGAGGCGGATGGGCTACAACAGCAGAAGACCCCACTGGGTACCACTCATCTCCACTACAAATAGGAAAAAGAGGCTACAATTTGCACAAGCTCACCAAAATTGGACAGTTGAAGACTGGAAAAATGTTGCCTGGTCTGATGAGTCTCAATTTCTGTTGAGACATTCAGATGGTAGAGTCAGGATTTGGCGTAAACAGAATGAGAACATGGATCCATCATGCCTTGTTACCACTGTGCAGGCTGGTGGTGGTGGTGTAATGGTGTGGGGGATGTTTTCTTGGCACACTTTAGGCCCCTTAGTGCCAATTGGGCATCGTTTAAATGCCACGGCCTACCTGAGCATTGTTTCTGACCATGTCCATCCCTTCATGACCACCATGTACCCATCCTCTGATGGCTACTTCCTTGTGCACCATGTCACAAAGCTCTTATCATTTCAAATTGGTTTCTTGAACATGACAATGAGTTCACTGTACTAAAATGTCCCCCCACAGTCACCAGATCTCAACCCAATAGAGCATCTTTGGGATGTGGTGGAACGGGAGCTTCGTGCCCTGGATGTGCATCCCACAAATCTCCATCAACTGCAAGATGCTATCCTATCAATATGGGCCAACATTTCTAAAGCATGCTTTCAGCACCTTGTTGAATCAATACCACGTAGAATTAAGGCAGTTCTGAAGGCGAAAGGGGGTCAAACACAGTATTAGTATGGTGTTCCTAATAATCCTTTAGGTGAGTATAGTTTATCATATTATATAGACATGATGCTCTTTTAACATGCAAATGCACAGACACAACGTGCAAATAAAATCTAAACATACTGACTGTATTTTACAGTGAAAAATATAAGCTTCTCTGTGTAGAGAGGACACATGCAGCCACAGAGGGTTATATTCACACACACTGACAGGGTCACCCAAGGTCATCAATCACCCTAAAACACACACATCAGCAACTGAGTGGTGTGGTCATCAAACATACAAACAAACAAAACACTGAGTACAGTAAACAAGGTCATTCTGTCAGCGCAGGTTAAGTGTGAGCAGAGAGGGCTGATCTGAGGTCAGGGGCACCACTGTGGTTCTGTTCAAAGCTTTCCGTCGAAACAGATGGCCTGATCACCAACCAGTTTACCCACCGACAGCAACACACACTCACACAGAGCGAGAGAAGTGACAGTTTGTCATTCTCAATGGAAGGACATATGCACATATGCACACATTTTATGGGGACTTTCCATAGACATGATTTGTGTTTCAACCGAAATCTGGGTCAAATATGGACACTTAGTATGATTTATAAGCTTTTTTCCTCATTGGGAACAAAAATGTCCACACTGGGTCAAAAGTTTTACATTTATTCATTTGGCAGATCCTTTTATCCAAAGCGACTTACAAGGGGAGCAATTAGGGGTTTCGTGCCTTGCTCAAGGGCACCTTAGTCATGGTATCAAAGCGTGGAGAGAATGCTGTTCATTCACAATCCCCACCTGGATGGGAATTGAACCAGCAACCTTCAGGTTACAAGCCCAACTCCCTCACCATTAGGCCATGACTACTATACTTGTGGGGAACACACACACACATATATTTGTATATAATCAATACAATTGTTTGTATGTCCAATTTTAAGTACTTTTGGTAACCGTAAGTTGTACACGGTCATGTTTAGTTATTTTTAGAAATGAAACTTATCGTGAAAAACATTTTATGCAACTCATTTCCCCTGCATCTCTTTTGTCAGATGACTGATGTTTTGATGAGCCAGCATATGTTTTTTTTTCCCCTTTAGTGTTGTTTTTTATACTGTCACCCAGGCTGTGTTCAGGTCAATGTGTGGTGGAGTGACCGATGGAGACAGACTTGGACAGGATTGAAGGGAAGGCCTCTGTATTCAGCCAGGCAAACCCTCTTTATGATAACAACATGAAGCTCTTTGAGGCCGACAGCTACGACATCCAGCAGTCTGGTGAGTCTACGACACACTGACACTTTTTAAAATGTTGTGTTTCTGGGATTTTTCATTCTGATCAATTGTGACATTCAGCGGTCTGATATTTGTCCATGTTGTCCATGGAAACATTGCATATCATAACTTAAAACGGCACAACATTCATGTCCATCCCTACCTATAGCAAAATCTATTTAAAGTACATTTATTTCTTGCTGAGTCTACATCAATCCATTAACATATTTATTGACACTTCACTGAGGACTTACTGATATAAATTTATAATTAAACTTTATATGGAGTATTTATTTATTGTATAATGCACAATTCTTAATAGCATGCCTAAAAAATGTTTAATATCACTAAGGATTGTATGATCTTTATATAATATATCACTCTTTAAATATCTAAAGTATACTTGCATCGGCTCCACTTTAGCTCAATCAAATGTACTTCAGTAAATCTTTAGTTGGATCTCAGGTCTACTTCTGCACAATTAACAAAATTAGTTGTTCCAGTTTAGCAGAGTTTAAGTATAGCAGTTTAGTACACCAGAAGTACAGCTTTATTAAGCACATAAATATGTAAATGTATTTGTAGTATACGTAGCACAAAATAAATGTGTTTCAAATACATTTTATCACTAGGGATCATAAGACTTATAATTATTCAGTTTTCTGTAGTTTAATCCAGAGTTCTGCATTGTTTGTTCCAGAGATAATGACGAAGAAACCAGCAAAGAATCGTCACTGTATTCCTGTTCTCATAGTGTTTTTTCTGCTGCTGATTGCTCTGAATTCTCTGCTGGCATATAAAGGTGAGACGGAACTGAAATAAGTTCACATTTAAAAATTAAACATTTATAAATATCCTTACATTAGATACAAAATATCAAACCAAGTGGCACTGATTTGGTAAAAGAATTATACACTTATAATTTTTAAGCAAGTTTTAGATTTTAAAGTAATAAAATTATAGATAAACTGAACAAAAAGGAAGAAGCATTGTGACTTGGATCATGTTGATGTCTGATCTTCATACATGCACTAAAAATCACATGCTGATTAAAACACATTGAGAAAAACTGATGAAGAAAAGGAAACATATTGAATAGAAAAGCTATATTTCTTTACAGATGTCACAATTTTATAGAATGCAATGAAGTTTGTGGATTGTTAGTTGTTGCCTGGTCACATTTATCATTGCTTGGCGAAATTTCATGGGAAAAACTGAGGAGGAATCCGTGCAAAACATTTCGGTAACACTTTATTTTACAGTGTCATTGTTACATATGTTACATGTAGTTACTGTGGTAATATTGTTAATTAATATTACTCAGTATAATTGACCCTTCACCGGCAGTTTGATTGACAGGCAATCTGACCAATCATAACCCCGAATCCGCCATTTTGTCCGACAAAGCAGTCAGGGGAGTTGGTCAACTTGAACTTGAAAAATTGTGTGTACTCAAGTCTTTCTGCGCTTGAAACAACATTCCTTCTGATGTTCATTCATGTTTATTTGATGCTATAAATGAACTAGAATGAAGAGATGATCGGTTCATGAGCCGCTTGGAGGAGCTACAGCGATCTGTCACCACACATTAAAGAGACACTATACGCTATTTATTGTTTAAACTTCTTTAACAAAATTACAATATTTGAAATATGAAACTGTTTCATACGTTGTCAGTGTCCTCTTTGCTCCGCGATGTATTTTTCACTGCATGAGAACATGATGTGTGGCGTGAGAGTGGACATAGCAACAGTAACTAAAGGGGGCGGGTCTTTTCGAAGGGTCAATTACAGTGTAAAAAAGACTCCTTAAAATAAAGTGTAACCAAAATTTCCCCATGCAGATTTCACTTATTTTCAAGTCGGTCACTTGAATTCACCGCACTGACTAATAGAAAGCTGCTTGGTTTGAAAGTAAGTTCTGTGTGAGCAGTGCTTTATACATCGCTACACTATTAGATAATTGACAGCCTGCAAAATTTCTCTGAAATCTTGCTAATGTGACTGTACCTTAAGTGTCCAGTGCTTTTTGTAACTACTGTACATGAATAATCACAGTGTTTATGTCTATGATTTAATTTGCTGTGTGTGATGTGTATTGTATGCAGTCTTCAAGCTGGAGGCTTGGGTTCACGATCACTGTTTATCAGCTAATGCCAGAACAGATGAACTCAAGTCTGCTGAAGCATTCAAGCTGGGCAGCTCCAGCTCCAGCTCCAGCTCTGATGAGGTACACACACACACACACACACACACACACACAGTACACCATCACTCATTTATGCCATACAAAGGCCTGTTTTGGGTGTCAGAGCTAAAGGTTTGGTTTGTGTGTGTGTGTGTTTAACAGGAGTGTCTGTCCGATCTGTGTGGAAACAATGGGACTCTAGAACAACTAAGGACTCAACTAAACCAGCTCAACGTTAGTGCACAAAGAGGTACACAAACACACAAGAGAAATCCTATTGGTTGACCAGGTACTATTTACAGAATCTGCCATGATTTCAGTTGTTAAAGGGGTCATGAAATACATGTTCGGATTTTTATATTTAGTGTCCCGTTTTATTTTTTAGTCTTTAACTACTATAAGTAAGTGCTTACATTTAATAATTTGATACAATGCACTTATTGTGTACATTTTTACACTGAACTTATATTTAAAAAATTACTGCTGTAATTAGTTTCTGTAATTACATCTATAATGAGACTGTTGACCCTTCCCTTACACCTTAAAGAGACAGTTCACCCAAAAATGAAAATTACCCCATGATTTATTCACCCTCAATTTGCACGTCCATCCATCATAAATATAGGCCATACGACTCCAAGGGGTTAATAAAGGCCTTCTGAAGTGAAGTGATGCGTTTGTGTGAGAAAAATATCCATATTTATTAATTTAGAAACTAAAATAATCAGCTTAGACAGCCGTACGCATCGATTTACAGTGAAAGAGTGAACTCTGACCTGACACAATGACAAATGCCGAAGCATAGAGGAGGGAGCGAAAACAAACCACCGGTCACAAAGTCTAAAACAAGGAACTTCAAAGAGAAAAGTCAGAAGATTTCGATATAAGAGAAGAGCAGCTTGAGTTTGTTGCACAGCAATATATGTTTGAATGTGAGAGGCGTCTAAGCTCACAATACTCCTACATCGCATAAGGGGAAACTCTTATTAATAATTATAAACTTTATTTTATATAGCGCCTTTAAAAAGCGCTTCACAAGAACATACAAATAAAATACATTAAAATAAAAAATTATATAAACATACATCAAAATTTTAGAGACAAAAAAATCACAGATTATTCACTTGTATGCTAGCCTGAAAAAATAAGTTTTATTTAAAAACACTTAGAAAATCCGCATTTGTCTGATCTCAGTGGGAAGAGAATTCCAGAGTTTTGGAGCAACAGAAGAGAAATCCCGGTCACTCATAGAACGTTGAAGGAACAATTAAAAAGCCAGAATGAGAAGAGCGGAGATTTTGCCTTGGGGTGAAAACAGTTAAAAGTTCAGACAGATATTGAGGTGCTAAACCATGCAAGGCCTTGTAGGTAAGCATGAGAATTTTAAAATCTATACAAAACCTGACAGAGAGCCAGTGCAAGGACTCAAGATAGGAGTAATGTGCTCATAGTCCTGGACCTTGTCAGTATTCTCTTCTGGCGAAAGATGACATGCATAAGGACCTCTTCTGGAAGCCAGTTATTTAAGTTTTTAAAGTTTTAAATATGGATAAAGCTTGAGAGAGCCAGAACATTATTTAATATTCGTCTCAAAGAAGATAGTCATACACACCTAGAATGGCTTGAGGATGAGTAAATCATGGGGTAAAACTACCAAACCTGTCCTAACATTACCCATATCCACCTCAATAGCAGCACAAGTGTTGTTGTTTTGTTAGTTTGTTTTTGTTTGTTTGCTTTATATAAGTACACTGTAAAGACACTAAATATAAAGTGTGACCCACATCTTTATATTATGTTTCTAGAGGTTAACCAAGTTCATGCTCATGCTTGCTAAAATCACTGTATATAGTTCTAAAAATATTTTTATAACTTTCTGCTGTAATCAGTGCTATAACTAATTGACATGTAGAAAAACCAGCAGCATGTTGAACAAATAAAAACATCCTCGTTCAGTTACTCAGGCACATCATTAAAACCAACTTCAGTCAGCATTTCTAATAGTGTGATCATTTGGAAGGGCATGCGCAGTTTTTGGAGCTGCAGTTTGTCTACATCCACGGTCTTCTTTTTCTTGACATCTCACCCTCTCAGCGTTATTGCTCTTGTGATGATGGACAGACATGAGTTATTAAGAGCACCCCTGCTTTATTTGCATGTGTGTGAAGGAAAATCGTGACGTTATGAATAGGGCGATTTCAAATCCTGGTGTTTCAGTAGGATGGAAAACAAAAGTCCACATTTTCCACATCTGCTGAGTTAGCTTTAAGGTATGAAACTAGCATTATGTTTTTGTTATTATTATTATTGTAGAGTAATCTCTTCTTTGTGGAAATATCAAGAACATTTCAATTTTCCATTTCATGACCCCTTTAAAGCATTTAGTCCGGAGTCACCATAGGTGTGTTCCACAATATTGTGGTCACTATTTTTCTTTATATTTTATAGTCATGGTTTGTCCGCCTGGTCCATCTGGTCCACCTGGAAGACCTGGACAACCTGGATTACAAGGTAACGGTGTACTTTCAGTCACTTCTGCTCTTTATGATTATCCATGTCCAGAAAATATTGTCACTCATTCATCCTCGCTCTCTAATTTAACAATAGTAACATCAGTAGATTGCAGTATTTAGGCAATCGCTAATACGTGTAATACTCATGACTTATTTGTCCAATCTTTGACTACACTTCTTAGCATGAGGCATCAGATTGAACAATTCAAAAAAGTTTAAAATTTAGTGAAACAACTTATTAAAAGTTATTTGAATAATTTATAAAAAATCTAACTGTTTAATATAGTTAGGATTTTTTGAGGGATGTTAGCAGACTATGCTAATATACCTGTTCCTACTCGGACCACCCCTAACGGGATTTGAACCATCGTCAACCAGGGCGCTTAAAGCCACTGCCCCTTGAGGTTTAACCTGCACAGTTCTTATAAGCTGGCATCCTTTACACTCACCCCTCTAAACGTCATTCCCTTCCGGGTCACGGCACCAATGTAACTGGTCTTACACACATCAGGATTCGAATAGGGTTCAAAACATCACCAAAAAATCTACATTTTTAGCATTAGAATGCTAAAAATCGCTGCCTCTTGTGCATCTTTTGAGGTTTCACATGCACAGCTCTTACAAACTAGCATTCATAACACTCACCCCCCTAAACGTCACTCACCTCCGGGTCATGGCACCAATGTAACTCATCCTATTTGCACTACTCTGAATGGGATTCAAACCATCATCAACCGGCATGGGAAGGCAGAGAAGTGAGGTTTTACCTGCAAAGCTGTTACTAGCTGGCCTTCATTACACTCACCCCCCTAAACCTCACTCCCCTCCGGGTCACGGCACCAATGTTACGCGTCCTACTTGCCCTGTATTCAAACCATCATCAACCGGCATGATAAGGCGTAGATAAGGAGTGAGGTTTTACCTGCACAGCTCTTAATAGCTGGAATCCAGAACATCTTACCAAACATCACCCAAAAACTCCTGCTAATTTTGACGGGTCTCTTCTTTGGAACCCAGCTGCAGAGCTCAGTGACCAGAAGAGAGCCAATGACTCTCCACATGTTCCTTCACAATCTGTGTGGTTTTAGCACTCCCTGCTGGTCAAAACAGACACAAACACTGAACCGAACTAAAGCTGTATTTTGACCTTTGGTGTCTTCAATCCTTTTTTCCAACAGATGAGTGTGAATAGTATTTTTTAATATTTTGATGTCACACTATGAGCAGTCAGTATTTATACTCCAGTTGTTTTCTGTATCAGGTACTCCTGGAATCCCAGGAATACCAGGACAGAAAGGAAACACTGGCTCACCAGGTTAGTGTATTTTTGTATATCTATATGAATTTGTATGCATATGTGTATGGGTGTTAAGTTCTCTTGAAAAGCATGTTAATTTTTCATCGGTTTTAACAAGCTGCATTGGGTTGGTAAATAATTGTTCTTTAGTAATGCTGAAGCATTCACTGCTTTGGTGAATACAATGCAAAATGCTACAAAGCAATGAGCATTAATTGAAAATAATTTTATTTATTTCAGGTATGGTAGGTGGGCCTGGAACACCAGGTGCAAAAGGAGAGAGAGGAGACACAGGTGTTGCAGGGGAAAGGGGTCCGATCGGCATTACGGGTGCACCTGGTAATCACCTCCTCACTTTCACTTTGGAACAGTAAAGCAGATCCACATCTCTCCCTGACTGTATTTATTTGTCTCCAGGTGTTTCAGGCTTGAAGGGGGATCCAGGAGAGAGAGGAATACAAGGTGCCTATTTACTGTGATCAAAGGCCGGTTTAATAATCCATACCGTAATAAAACAGAAAATATGTGTTATGTAAATGCCCTCGCACATTTTTCCATGCTGCAAGAGTTTTACTACTGCTCTAATGAAACTTTTCTGGAATTTTATCTGTACACACAAGGTTTACCTGGGAATGACGGTCGTCCAGGCTCAGATGGAAAGACTGGTTTTCCAGGAATGCCAGGGCTACGTGGAAATCCAGGTACTTTTTGAAAGATAAATCTGATCTGAATGATTTCATAGCTTGTCTAAAGCTGCTAATTACTACTACTACTAAAAATAACAAGAAGAAAAATAAAACAATACACTGCACTTCTGAATGATACATTGCAGTGCAGTTGCTTGGCTGCTTTGGGTGATTTCTAGGGCATTAGTAGGTTGTTGGTAAGGCATTCTGGTTGCTTGCAAGGGAGTTATTTACAACCCCAAGTCAAAAGAGCCAACCCAATTTTTATGACGTTCTGATTACGATTTGTTTTTCCTCTCTTATTGTCCACCAGTAAAAAAGTACATTCAATCACTTATAAAAGTACAACCACACCACAAATCCACTTTAATCTGTTTAGTCTGAACAGCATTAGTGATGCTTGCCTATTAAACACCACTTTTGACTGTTCTACATTTGACACTATTCTTGAAATCTCTCTTCCTCAGGGCCTAAAGGAGACCCAGGTCCCAGTGGTGTGCGAGGAGAGCAGGGACCTCCGGGTGTAAGAGGTAAGATAACTTGTGTACAGAAGCAATACAACACCATAGCCCAGATCAGAAGGGGCTGACCAATGAGTCAATCTCTCTGTGTGTTCAAGAAATGTCAGAAAGATCGTATTCACGATCATATGAACGCACATGAATGCCACCATGTTAGTAGTATCATGTCACCATTTGATACTACTAACTTGGCAACTTCAGTAAATACAGAGATTATAGTTCTTCCTCACAAGTGCTCATTGTATCATCCTGGTACCCTGTAAATGTGACTTTGTTTTCAGGCAGAATGGTGCACCCATGAAGTTTCATAATTCCTGATTCATTTGTGCCCTAATCTGTGTTGGTTGGTCTTTTAGGGCCTTCTGGTCCAAGTGGTCTGCAAGGCCCACCAGGAGAAAAAGGCTCACCTGGATCAAAGGGAGACAATGGCCTTGGCATTCCAGGTATAGTAGGAGTGCTAAGAACATATGCACTTAAAAGTGATATATGCTGTTGTCAATCATTTTGGGTAAATAATTGTTTTCAGGGCGAAAGGGAGATCAAGGGCAAAAGGGAAATCAAGGCTTGACAGGTAAATAAACACAAACAAGTGAACAGATGATAAATATTGGGTTTGTATCATGTATCCATCATCTGAGTTTGATGTTATACATAGGTGCCCAAGGACTTCAGGGTCTGAATGGAGTAAAGGGAAGTAAAGGGGATTCAGGTGAGTTGTTTTTTAATGACAAGAAGGCAACTTCCATCTGTTTCTGTTTCTTGACTTTTTTCCTTTTCTCTGTCTATTAGGGCAAAAGGGAGATCAAGGTATGTTTTGGCATATTTTTGGTATATCTGTGAGTGAATTTATGTGATTATTCACCTGTTTTGTGAGTGAATTGATTGAATGCACACGTGTATGATGGTCTTAAACAGGTCTGAAGGGTCAGAAGGGTGACGTAGGACCCAAGGGTGCGAGCGCTCTGTCTGGTAATTTCCATAAATACTGATTCATCTCTCTGTGCTTCTGTGTGTCACTAGCTAAGATGTGAATGTAACTTCCTGGTAGATTGGTGCAAAATATCTGTAATGAAAATAGAAGTTGTTGCAATCGGGGAAAAAACCAACATTTGAGATGCTGTGATGCGATTGGCCCACTGGTTATTCCAGTTATCCAATCAAGTCGTCTGTTGAGTTAAATGAGTTTTTTGATGCTCATTAAGGGATTTATTCTGTAAATGTGTTTCCATCTTAGTTTGTGCCTAAGTTTTTTATGCGCATCCATCTTGACGTTTCCATCCAGCGTTTTTTATGCAATAATCCAAATTTCACATGAAAATTGGTGGGTGAAAATATAGCTAGTGTATTTAGTGCTGGTTGGTTTGACCAAAAATATGTATCACGTTTTTTTTTTTTTAAGATTCTGTCAGTTTCTGGCGGATTATTATTATCTCTATTAATCGATGTACACTCTATTTTGCAACAGTAATATTTCTTTTATTTCAAGTTTTACCAAACTTTTATTTTGACAGGATCATGAAGACCTTTGACTTCCTGTGTATACATGATGCGAAAAACATCCATAGTTTTATCAAATTAAACGGTGAAATGTTCATAAAGTGACTCTAAGAGCAGCTCTGCAGATGAAGTTCATGTACAGAGAGTGAGACAGCAGACACTGAAATCACCGCGAGCATCGAGTATCAAAACTACGGCGCTCATTCAGACTTAAGATTTCAATAGCAGTCTTTTTTTAGCTTTAATATTCACAGACTCTCGTCCGTATCGATATCTGATTCATTGTACAGCCCTACTTTTGATTTATTCATCCAAAAATTGCCAAATTCTGTAACGTTCTGCTTTCTGGAGCAAGTCCATTTGTGACTGGATGCCGTGATTTCATCCGGGTTTTCTGCATCGCGAAAATCATATGGCTCTACATGATATTGGCAGTATTAAAGAGAGTTAGTTTTGTGAGTTATTTATTGTTGTGTTATAAAGTTGTAGTGTAAGAAGGGTATGCAGTTGATAGAAGTCCGCTCTCTATACACTCTATATGGTGCGTCATGGCCATTGAACAGCTACAGCGATCTGTCACGACACATTAAAGACACACTATACGCCATTTATTGTTTAAACTTCTTTTAAAAAATTACAATATTTTAAATATGAAACTTTCATACGTTGTCAGTGTCCTCTTTGCTCCGCGATGTATTTTTCACTGCATGAGAACATGATGTGTGGCATGAGAGCGCATGACTTGTCGGGCTTAGCAACAGTAACTAAAGGGGGCGGGTCTTAGCGAAGGGTCAATTGAAACCAGTTTACCATATGAACCGGTATACCGCCCAGCACTATTGACATCTATACAATTCTCAGAGATTCTTGTATTTGTTGTTGTTGTTGTTATTGATTTGAGGCTCTACTTTACAAAATAACAGTCACTTTAGCATGACATATCAATGCTTAAACATGTAGCAAACAAAACTAGCTAAGCACAATGTACATATACTATACTGCAGCACTCCAACAGTTAGTCTCACATGTGTGTACTTGTCTTTAGCTGTGGTTCGTCTAGTGGGAACCGCCACCCGTGGAAGAGTCGAGGTGTTGCATAATAGCGCCTGGGGAACAGTGTGTGATGACAGCTTTGAATCTGTGGATGCTTTGGTGGTGTGCAGGATGTTGGGCTACCAGAGGGCCACCCAGGTGTACACGGCTGGTACAGGTGATGTATCTGTCTGTGGTTACAGGGTTTTACTTAATGGTTCATAGTATACAGTCTAACATTCTCAGGACTGTCTTTTGTGTAGCTGCTCCAGGAACTGGAAACATCTGGCTGGATGAGGTGAGATGTTCCGGAACTGAGAGGAGCATTTTTGACTGTCCACATGCAGGATTAGGAGTTAATAACTGTAACCACAGTGAAGATGTGGGAGTTAGCTGTGCTTGAATAAAAAGAAGAAAACTTCTCACACCAAGAACTCGTTTTTGCTCCATATCTGTGTTTTGGTGATTCTTAGTGGATGAATGAAGTCAGTTCTCCTCACACAGATGTATATATATTCCACTAATATCTGAAAATCATGTCAAACCAATGTGTGCATGGTGTCATCAAGATATTCATGCATTTTTTTTTAAATCTGTATGACTTAAGTGTGTATGCAAATATATTTGCTCTATGTACAATATGAATGTATTTAAACAAACTCATCCATGTATACTGCGCTCTTTTAAAACTGTCCTATCTCATAACTCAGAAAAATAAAGGGCTTAAAGTAGCTTTTGACTCTAAAATGTGTCTTGTTTATGTTATGTTTCTGTCCACCCTATGCCTTTCACAAATCTCTCTCACGATCCTTCTTTAACTAGCACTGTCTTGCATTTTGGATCTAAGAGACACTGATCTACAATTATCATTCAGAGGGCTTCTCTGCTCCTGTTCTCCTCTCCAGGGACCTCTTCTCTCCTCTCTGTGTCTGTCTGGCCCCTCATTAGCTGTTGGACCCTGGGTAAAGGAAGGGTGGTTTTGGGAGTGAGGTCCTCTGAAGGGGTAAGAGGCCGCACTAATAAATAAATGATGCGGTCGATGATGGTAATAATAATGAGAGAGGAAGGGATACCGTAGCATTTATAAAGAGTTCCAGTCCACTGGGAGCAAGATGCTTTGTGCTCTTTTAAACTGAAGCCAAGTCTGAGAACTGATCAACGCCATTACTTACAGACAAAAATTACTACAATGCACTTAAGGCCCCGATATACTTCACAAGAAATTGAAGAATGAACTGATGTGACATCATTTAGAACAAAATCAGGCCAAAACAAAGTTCACTTTGTGAGTTCGAACCCGCTTTCCAAAGCGAACTCTCAGGAAAAGTTTGCTCCAGCTTCAAAACACCCTTGTACAACCATAATATGTACACTTCAGGCAGATCTATAGACCACAATGCAACACAACTGTGGCGTCACAACAGCAACTCGCAGTGCTTGCTTTTAGGGTATATTTTCACAACACCGTTTTCAACTAAAAATGGAAAACTTTTTATGCGCTTTGGCCGTTCATTTATATGACAGCTGTGTTTTGGGAGCCTGAAAATGCAAAGTTTTTAAAAGGGGTTTTTTAAAGTGGAAGTTTTTGAAAATGACACCATTATTATCTCAGTGCAAACTACAAAAATGTCAATTGGTAACACTTTACAATAATGTGCATTAGTTAATATGAATTAATAATGAATTGCACCTATAGAGCATTTATTCATCTTTGTTAATTTCAACATTTACTAACACATTATTAAAATCTTGTTAACATTAGTTAATGCACTGTGAACTAACATGAACAAAGAACTGTATTTTCATTAACTAATGTTAACAAAGATTAGTAAATACAGTAACAAATGTATTGTTCATGGTTAGTTCATGTTAGAAAATAGATTAACTAATGTTTAACTAATGAACCTTATTGTAACGTGTTATGCGTTACATAATGTGCGCATGCGTGTTAAGATACTATTGGATTACTGGCCTGGCATGAATAATACAGTGTTTTCTAGTCCTGTTTGCGGAACCGTGTGAACGGGGAACGTTTTGACAAAAACGGACTTAAACGGAGCCCTAGTTGACTAAATGCCACTTTAAATCAGTGTCTGAAAGAAGATTTAAAATTCCAGGAATTTTCAGGGACAGGACAAGAGATATTATGAATTATATCAGGACGGACCTATATTTATTTGTATTAAATGTTTTACTCACCTGTTTTTTTACATTTATAATCATTTCATTGTATGTATTTTACATATTTATGCCAAAATTCTTAATAGTAATAGCACTGTTGCTGCATTTAAGACTAATTAAATATGTTTAAAAGTGTTAAAGGTGCAATATGTAAATATTTTGCAGTAAAATTTCCAAAAAGGCCAGTGTTATCTATTTTGTTCAGCTGAGTACTTACAATATCCCAAATGTTTCCAACTCTTTGTAAATCATGAGAAAAATGTGATTTTAACCAACGCTACGGCACGTGTGCAGGAATAGCCTGTCAACGACGTCATATCCACGTTACCCTCGGTTTCCACTTTTACTGCAGCAGAAACCATGACAACATAGTCTCATGGACAAATGTGGAAATAGTAGTTGTAGCGTCTATCAAGCGACTAGCTTGTTTCGCGCAGTCGTTATGGAACACAATTATTCTTTACTGTTTTTTGCTGGTTCTGTCAACAAAGAGGAGTCCCATAAACGTAAACGTCAACCAAATGACCCAAGAAGATTTTGGGACAAGAAGAGAAATAAAACGAGGATCAACATCAGTGTTGTATTTCCTAAATGGAGAGAACTGCACAACAAACTTCAACTAGACAGAGACGCTGATCTTGCACGTGTTTTAATAGACAGGTGAGTAAATATTTGGAAGACAACTTATGATTATTATATCAAGCAACAGTTTTAGTCTTAGTCAACTGTTGGCTGTAATTTAGTTTTATACTGTAGCTTTAGTGAAATACGTGTCAATACATCAAATGTGTCAAATGCCAAAACTGCGTATGAGTTGCATTCTGTACGAGTAACGTTAATGTTTATTAAGAACAGCGTTATTGCATTTGGTTTGTGATTAGTTTGTTGACATTGCCATACACTTCACCCAATGTGATAAACAATGTTAGTTAATACAGTATGTGTTATACATAAATATTAATCAGCCTTTTTGCAAATGATGTGGGTACGTTCAACTGTACTTTTACTTTGATTGTTTTGAACACATAAAACTGTGTAGCGTTATCACACCAATGAACTGGACAAATACAGTAACATCTATGACAACCAATTTAGTGTTAAACCTTGCTTTACTTGCGGCTAATTCAGTATAATGGAATAAAATCATGTCATCAAGCGCAACATTTATAGCACTACTACTTCACCTCATCCATGAACATGATATACATCTGACTGATTTAAATCAGCGGTGGAGTTGAAGACGACAGTTCCCATAATTCAAGCTACGTCATTGTTGATGTTGTTTTGACTGTACGCCCTCTAGTGGCCAAAATTTTTACATACTATACCTTAACATTTCATTAAAAGGCAAGTACCCCATTAACAAGCGATACACTCACACAAGCAAATCCCGTTTATTACTCAAATTCGTCTATACATTGAAACTCAACAGGTATGAAATTTCATCAGTGAGTGAAAAAAAACTGTAAAAGTAAAGGTTAGTAGGGAAATTTATTTATTATTCAGAATTCACATTTGGAAAAGAAAATAAGTTTATAGGAACATTTCAGCAGGTTCAGTATAGTTCGCTCATTGAACCATAAAACTTGTGCAACAGGAATAGGAAAGCATTTTATTTACTTAATAAATAAAATCTAGAGAGTAAATGAGGAAGTATAATTGCTGAGGTTTCTGTAAAAGTTTTAGTTGTGTGTTTGTCGGCGTGTGTGTATGAGCTGAGTGAGGACTGACAGTTTATGCCCTGCGGCCTGGAAGTCAAATATTCATATGTATTATTTTTCTTCTGAAAATTCCAGCACAGCAACAGCCATTATGAAATGAGCCTTCACAATAAATGATGCTTTACCATGAACTGTTAGAGAGCTACATATGGCAGTTTATCTGTTCAATAAAATACCTTACTGATCTGTTGAATAATAAAAACGCCATCTCCATGTCACTTATCGAACATTTCAATTCCCTCAGTTCCCATCTCCAAAAAGCCAGTGTTTATTCTGGTTTAATTACGAGCTCTGCTGCGTTCTGATGGTGATTACAGTTTTAAACCATCCCGTCAGGTCTAAAATATAAACATAGTGAATCAGACTAAGACAAAAACATGTTTTAGAATAAGGATTGATGATGTATTGACTCATTATTATAATTTGGATAATTTTTAACAAATAAATTACATATTGCACCTTTAATAAAATTATGAAAAACATTTTCACACAGTCTAATAGGTGTAATGTACTGCTCCAAGACACACATGGTTGAGGATCCAAATGCAGTTTTAATGGGAAAATCAAAGATCATAATCCATATAATAGGCAGTGGTCAAAACCAAAGGGCAAATATACAAGCAGAAACAACGATGCAAACAAATCAAGAGATCCAGGGACACGGGCAAAAACCAGGAATACATACATACATTCAACGACTGGCAAAACACAAGTGAGATACAAGCACTACTTATAAACAGGAACAAACTTAAAGGGTTAATTCACCCAAAAATGAAATTTCTGTCATTAATTCCTCATCCTCATGTCGTTCTACACCCGTAAGACCTTCGTTCATTTTCAGAACACAAATTAAGATATTTTTGAAGACAATGAACACTTTCAAATGCCCAGAAAGATACTAAAACATATTTAAAACAGTTCATGTGAGTACAGTGGTTCAACCTTAATATTATAAAGCGACAAGAATACTTTTTGTGCTGCAAAAACACAAAATAACAACTTTATTCAACAATATCTAGAATATCGAATCAGTGGTTTGGACCACGTATCAAACTGCCAAAATCACGTGAACTATTGGAATTTTGAATCACTTATAACTTATATAAACCAACGAAGCCTTGTTTAATGAAATCACGTGACTTTGGCGCTCCGAACCACTTATTCGAAACAAAAGATTTGAGAACATTTTAGTACAATTACAGTACAATATAAATTGTATGAAATATAAGTGTAATATAAGGTCAGATGTAATAGTTTAATATACAGTAAATTATGCTTTTTGAAACTGTAATGTTGTTTTGACCAGTCAAAATCCAGGATCGAAACAATCCATTTTATATTACACTATTATTTCACATAAATATGACCATTTATCAGTGGTCTTGACCCATCACTGCTCTGCCACAAGATTTTTTTTAACCTTGTGATTAAACAGACTTTGATCCTCTTTTCTAAAGTGTCATATTGTACTCTCTAACATGTGATCTTGGGGAAGGAAGATCTCATTTGAGAGTCTTTCAAGTTTTTGTTTCGAAAGAGCTAAATATTTTTAATTGTGCAAGTAATCATTTTTGTCACAGAGGGCCCCATGACTCTTTCCTGTAATTTTTGTCAGTGCTTGCAAGACAATAGTAAGTCCCTTTTTACCTCTGTATACTGATAAAAACCTGGAAGTAGTTACTTTGAGGCACTGCAAAACTAATAAAATGACAAAAAGTAGTTAACTTTCAGTCATTTAACTCATTTTATTTCCTCTGTTGCTTCCTGAAGTATTCTGGTAAATTACTTTCCATTTCTCCTTTGGCTTTGACCTCTGTATGACCTCTCTATAGGATTTTTTTCTTTTCACAGCAAAAAATGTGAAAAAAGACACCAAGCTCTTGTAGTTTTCTTTTGATAATGTCCATATGTACAACATTTGTCTTTGTGATGCTGATGGTAGGGTAAAAATGATACAATGTTACAATAATTTTTTGTTTTTATATCAAAATGTCTCATTTTGTAAATGAAAGTTTCATCAAAACATGTATTCATGTAACAACGCTTTTATCCATAATGAATAACAAATGAGAATAATAAAAGCAGAAGTTATTAATCCAAGGATGAAATCATTGTAATACAATCATCTCAGAGTGAGTGGAATTTATTAGCATTAGTAAACACTAAGGAGAATTAAAGGCACAGTCTGTATTTTTCACTGTTAGAGGTCACTAAACTCTTCAAAAATAAAGGCGTAGATTGATGACGCAGTGAATATGGAATCCTGGAACTCGTCGTCATGCCGATGGATCTAATAATATTAATGGGAAAATAATGTTTATGGTTGAGTGAATGCATGTTTTTAACATGACTGTGGTATGAAGCAGGACGTGGCCGAGAATCATGGACGCAATTACTAATGAGAGACAGATATCAGTGGAACAAGCGAGTCCCGGGGATTTAAAGAAACGAGGACATTTTTACTGAACTACTCATAAGTGCTGAAATATTACTCATACAGGTCAGTTTATTTGACGAATTAAAACTGTGAGGAAACGCAGTGCTGTTTCACTTGCTCTAACGTTACACTCTCATACTAAACTGCATTTGAGTGTGTTGAAAGTTGTAATGTTTAGTATTAGTTTATTTTCTGTATGAGACTCAACAGTAAGATAGATCAATATTACAGTATCATACTGATGATATTCTTACACTTCGTCGTATTGAGTTATATAACATTGATTAGTCTTATGTAGCCTACATTTGCTTACCTTGTCTAATAACATGCAAAGGCGCTGTCTGTCAAGTCAAAGTTTATCTCAAAGCTCTCGGCATCTCTGAAACGCTACGCTGATATTGATCCTCGTTTTATTTCTCCTTTTTTCCAAAGTTTGCTTACCATGGTTCATAATGATTGAACGAGACAACAACAGCGTATTGCTAGACGTTACGCAGCTGTTTATTTCTGTTGCCATGGTTACTTTGCAGTACAAGCGGAAACCAGGAATAACGCAGATATTACGTTGTTGACAGGCGACAAGCGATAAGAGAGAGACGGGGCACTATTTAAAATTATGAATTTCTCTGAATTTACAAATTCTTGAAAACATTTAGGATAATGCGTACACAGCTGAATGAAATATAAAACACTGTGCAAGTGGTTTTTGGATATTTTAATAAAAAATCTTACATATTGTGCCTTTAAATGGATTCTTCAACTGTGTTAAAGATGTGCAGATTCTGGGATATGATGCACTGTCATGAACATGTAAGCTAATGAATCCAATGACGAAAAGAATTCTTGTTTTAGGGAACTTTCAGCCATGCTAATATGTTTAGATGATATTGAATATCTTGCTGAACAAGATGAAAGCTTCAAAAGGACTTCTGCAGAGGAATATTATCTGGTCTTTCACTGCCCCCTTTTGGTGTACAGGTGTGGTTTGAGCAGCGGATGGTCAATGTTGAACCAAGTAGCCTATTAATTGGGATCCAACAAATGTGTAAATCGAGTTAAACGTCATGTGCATGTCATGGACTGTGAGGTCAGTTCCTTCTGAAAGGTTTTGCATTAATTGACTATCAGTATTATGCAGTAGCAGAAAGTGTGATTGTAACAGGGTTACACTGAAGAGGGTATAGTGATAAAGAGGGAGATGAGGAAAAAGCTCATTGCCAAATGTGAGAATGTACACTCTAAATAAAAAATGCTGGGTTGTTTCAACCCATGTTTGGGTCAAATATGCACAAACCCAACAGCTAGTTTAAAATGTATTTAAAAAGTTCGGTAACACTTTGCTGAATTAATAATTACTTGACTATGAACTAATGATGAGTTATGTATTAATCAATAACTAATGACGAACTAAGTCATATGAATTACTGCATGAATAACACCACATTAATCACATGTTAGTTCCTGCATGTTAGTTGATGTATTAATTAACACTTCTGGGCAAACTAAATCAAACATGCTCTAGAAGAAAGATGTATTAACAATGTAAAATTGTTTTTAACTTTGCCACCTGCAGCTATATGTCACAAACATCAGTGAATGACCTCAGCACAGTTATGCATTCATGATTGAGTGATTCCACTGCTACTGTCCTACAATAATGTATTCATTAAGCAGATGCAATTTTCCTAATTAAAATCAGTGTTAGCATAGAGATGATGGTTAACGCTTTGGTTATGTTGTGGATTGGTTTATCTTTATATCATAATAATGCACTGTTTGTCTTGTGTTCTTGCTCTTCTTTTAGGCCACTATTGTCCCTTCAAAATGTCCACTTTCCTCCAACCATTCAGTTCCTTCTCCATACAAATGTATCCACAAGACCTAAACCAATGGTTGGGTTTGTCCATCAATAGAATCCCTCATAATTTAGAGTGATTTTAATGGTTAGGCCTATAATGGGAATTGTATTGGTTTTAATGGAAACTGTAATGGTCCCTTGGGTCTCTACTATAGTAATTTGTTGTCTTCTATTGGTGTCATGTTAAAAGTTCTCTCTTAAAACACTCTCCTGGAAACCATTTGGTAATAGTTTTAATGACTATGGTTTGTAATGTCTGTAATGTCGATAAGCTATTGTCGCTTGTTTTGTATAGGCTAAATTTAGGCCTAGATGGAGTTTTTTATCCTCAGAAATAGAATTCAATGGCTCTGCAACAATCAAAATGCATTAAAAAATCTAGCCCCTTTTGTCTTTGAAAAACGGTGAAAGAACCGTCGAAATGTAAGACATTTCAGTTGTCTGTCGCTTTTGTTACCTCACGAATGATTTCACACTGTAAATATAGCCTATGCATTTAGTAAGCTCCGTTGTCAGGACTGTGGCGTCACTATTCTAACTGACCACGAGAGGACGCAAAATATTGCAATATAACTGCAGTGTATATAACTGAACTGTTCATATTCATCCACCTCAACTGTATGGAAGAACAAACATGCTAATCACAACTGATCTAATACAACACGTATTACAACCAGGAGTTGGAAGCGTTTACACAGATTTCCCTTTTTCCCCCATTTAGGATACACTCTTAAAAAATGCTGGGTTAAAAACAACCCAAGTTGGGTTGGAAATGGACAAACCCAGCGGTTGGGTTAAATGTTTGCATAACCTGCAGGGTAGTTTTATTTAACCTAACTATTGTTTAAAAATGACTATATGTCTGGCTTAAAATGAACCCAATGTATACTGGAAATTAAAAATCAGATAATTACTAGAAGCAAAAATAATAATCCAAATGTGAACATTTATCAATAAGCAATATATGTTTATTGTTTAATTATTATTCATTAAACTTGTAAATAAATGTTAATTTATTAAACACATTAATGAATGTTAATATCCAGTACCCTCTGGGTTCATTTTCAACGAGTAATACAGTCATTTTTTAACAAACATTTAGCCCAACCGCTGGGTTAAAACAACTCAAGCGCTGGGTTTGTCCATTTTCAGCCCAAATTGGGTTTTTAACCCAGCATTATATTGCTTTTTTGAGTGTCGGTTAGCCAATTAAATAATATTTCAGACATATGGTTGGCTAAAATCACAACAGATATGAACTATATTATTTTACAATAAAGAAACGCCAAACTAGTGGTCTTTAAAGTTTCTTTAAAGATGCTCCGGTTTTCCATAAAAGATTTTGGCACGTGCTTTCCTCAAATGGGGGCATCTAAAAATTTTTTGACATAATTTAAAAATGACAAACACAAAATAAGAGTTCGATTTTCGATGTCGAAGAACGAGTAGCCTAAAACAAAAACAAGCCTGGTTTAGTCGCCTAATTGAAGAATTTGAGCCTAATTCCGTAGTGGAAATGTAGGCCAAAATCGGTTTAGAATAATATGAAGAGCTTTGACTGATCCACATCTGTTCCGCGAGAGCAGCATTCTTCACGCATGACTGAACGCATGTGCTCTGCCCGGGCCTCCGACAGAGGGTAACAATATCTGTGATGTGGTTACTCGCTGTCTACTTTTACACACCTTTACATGATCCAAATGTCTAAAAGGCATGGCGAGAACCTGAAGAAGGCACAGTCATATGAGCCAAGCTTATACTGTGTTGATGTGAAAGGAAAAAATGACTGTCGTGCCTCGATACCGTCTCATCGTTCGCGGGTCACAACAGGTCTCTGCTTACAGATACAGGCTTATTCACCACGTGTATTTTTATGTAGCCATAATTTACATTTATAGCGGAATTTAGAACATTTTTATATTGTGTTTGCATAACTTTAAATCAATATCCAAAAAGATTTAACAGGTGAACATAATACAGCTTTATATATTGCAACTGCTGAAGTCCAACATTTCTAAAAGTTGTAGAATAGCTACACTACGCTAAAAATGGTGAGTCAAATATGGAAAAACCCAACCGTTGGGTTAAAAATTTAACCCAAAAGCTGACTATATTTGAGCCATATTTGTGTTGAAACAACCTATTATTTTTCAGACTTTAGCCTACTAGAAATTAATTTCTGAGAATAACGATTTCCCTCGATTTTTCTCTAAATACATGGGAATATCTGGTCTGAAATTGACCAAACACTGAGCACAATTTATAAGTCACTGGACCATATCCAGGGGTCGTTTACATTTTGTTTAACAATGAAAAAATACATTCATCATATTTTCACAAAAACTCTGCCATGCGGGCGATAAAATTAATCACCGGGCATTTAGCTGTCAGTTCAGCCATTTATGCAAATAGAGCTTTTTCTACAGGCGAAGCGTCATCGTGAACGCTGCAGAGCTTTGATTAAACGCTCCTCGCGTGCATTGTGGCAGCGCGTGAACTGTGCTGTATTCACTGCTGTGTGATGAACGCCCAGCTGATCGCGTTGAATGCACGCTAATTAAAACCTATAAATTATGTTTCTGCACGAGCTCTTAAGGCGCGTGCTGCGAGAGAGATAGCGGACAATTCAGCCATTATACCCGCCTAACCGACGCCGCCTCCTCAGAATGAGCCAGTAATACTGTCCTAATTAGAAATTAATTAAGTATTTCAGGACTCAAATATTGCAAACGAGGCTATTCCAAATTGACTTTTAGTTGTCCTGGATGAGGTCTAAATTAAATGTAAGGAAAATTAACTAGTTTTATGGCTAGTAAAAGTGTAGCAACCATGTTTGTTGTTGTTGTTGTTTTGGCGGATTGATTATAACCACAGTTTTATTACAAATATACCATGATTAACCATGGTTTTTGGTTTCATTTAGTAAACCCGTGGTTAATTTTCGTGTAGGCTGTACATTATGAGTAGCAGGTTGATGTTTTAATGGGCTGTTAGCCTGTTATTAGCATTTAGCCCACAGAATGTATAGGTTATTTAAATTAAAGCACTCTCTTATCCACTTATCAAGCGAATTTGGCTTTGGCTTTAAAAGTAAAGTTTGCCTATATTTTAGCAAAGTATTGTTGTATATACCGTCAGATTTTGGTTTTAATTATTTGTGATTTTTTAATCAAATGTAAAATATAATGGGACATAATCCCATTTAACATTCATATACTGTTTGGATACAATCTTGTTAACTATTTATTCTCAAAATCTGCAAATGGCTAAGATATTTGAAGACATGTTTTGATGGTGGGTGAATTTGATCGTGACAGCAGGCAGAACTGAGCGCGCTCCCTGTGCCGCGTTTAATAACTACGAGCACAGGCGCGGAACGGAATTGGACGCGGACACGCGTGGCGTAGAGCTCCTTTGTCACGGATAGGCTCCCCACTCATCTGTGCGATCTGATGTGTTTCCGGTTAGTGGCCACTAAGAGTGGTTGTGCACGAGTAGAGTTCCAGAAAAAAAAGAGGTGTCAAACTCGGGTCTGGCAACGCTGCGCACTGTGCGCTGTCAGTCCTCTCAAAACACCCTCAAAGTGACAGACAACACGCGAGCGTTATGTCAACAAGTTGACTTGCAAAATGTACTCACTTTCGCGGGGAATTAGCGCGTTGTCATGGATACCTAGATAACATTGTCCTGTCCCTTGTTATATTTGGAACACAAGCGGTTGCAATCCAACCACTGGAGCGAATATCAAAGAGGAAAGCTGTTATGGAAGAGCAGCGGGATCAGAGTGAAGATGACAGCGTGTCTCTGCCCTCTCCGCCGGCTGCGAACCACACGCACAGAACCACCAACTTTTTCATTGACAACATCCTCAGACCGGACTTCGGCTGCAGAAGGGAGCGGGGTGCAGACGCGCACGCGTCGGAGAGGGGAGTGCGGGGTGTCGCTGTGCGCCGCGCGCCGTGCCCGGACTCCAACTGCAGCAGCGACAGTGTTTCATCATCAGCCTCGTCCACCGTTTCGTCTCCGGTCAGCAGCAGGCATTCCAGGGCAGACGAGACCGAGAGAGGGAACGCAGCGAAATGTGGGCTTGTCTCAGCGTCACCCGCTTCTTTGAATAGCCCAGGTGAAACCTCCTCGCGCAGTAAAGACACCCTGTGGCCCGCCTGGGTTTATTGCACGAGATACTCTGATCGGCCTTCATCTGGTAAGGCATCTGGCAACAAATACTTCTGTATTTTCTGTCTATAAAGTCCATTGGATTCGGTTACTTTCGATCGCCGAAATTTTTCTTCCTAGAGAAATAATATTGGAGCTGAGGAAAACACACACACCGGGATCACACAGGCCTTCCTCATTTAGACAGATACAACAGAAAAGAAACCACAATAGAAGTGATTTTCTTTTACAACATGTACCATCCAGACCCGTTTGTAAGATATTAATATTTTTTAAATGCCGTGCGTGTATATATTAAATGATTAATGCAAGTATTCTATATGTATTTAAATGTTGGGTTGTTGCAACCCATGTTTGACTTTTAAAACCCAAATTTTAACCCAAACATAATGTTGAAACAACCCATAATTTTATAGAATAAACTTTAGAATATTTGCATTAATTATTTAATCAATACATTTAAGGAAACCTTGACTATAATAACAACGACAACAATATAATAATAATAACTAGATAGTAAAGTTAGTAGAAACTAGAGAAAGCCAATTCTGAATGTTTAAAACAGTTTAACAAGCGGTTTGTAGGATTTAAGACTGAAATAGTTTTAAAATGACAAAGACGGCAATAATCATAATAATAGTCATCTTGGAAAAAGTCTTTTCAAACGCATCAAATAAACGTTGTTTAATAATAAACGTCGAACAAAAACTGCCAAATTGTTGAATAAAAAGTATTCTGTTTTAAATGCGTTCGACTGAGCTCGAATTTTAGCTTTCGGCTTGAGGCTTTAATACTTTTATAAATTAATGACAATTGTGCTATTTACTCTCACATATTCATATTAAAGCGTATTCATATTAGTTGATTTAAGGTTTTATTAGATGCTCTAATCTGTCTCTTTCTCATTTAAAAATGAATGAATGGACGTTTCTTTTCGTTCCCGAGAAAGGTCGTATAACCTTTTTAAAGTCGCCAGGCATTTTTGCTTTTGTCGCTTTTCTGAATTTTGCATTTAAGACAAGTTCAAGTGCATTGGACGTCAAAACGAATATAATTGATATAGCTAATTTATCTTATCTATAACAAAATGCTTTCAGTCCTTCATGTTAAAAAAAAAATCTAAAGCAGTTTTAGTCGAGATTCCATGATGTTAAAGGCTCTTCACCAATGCCAGTAATCAACCTTTACTTTTAAGAAAGAATATGCTTCTATAAGAAAACAGTAGACTCAGTATTTATTATTTTGTAACACCATCAACATCATAAAAGTATAATTCATATATAGCGTAGAAGTTAAATGAATAATTTACCCACAAACGGAGGAAACAATTCGCTTAACATATGTTGAAATCTAGTTCTAAGCTTCTGATGATGGTTTTAAAAAGAAGAACCTCTTCGGATGTGTTTAATCCAGTGGTGTGGCATGACAACAACACTCAACACGCCAGTGCCCTATTGTGTGTGTAGTCCAAAATGGCTTTGACATTTAATGAGATGGTTGATATTCATGGATTCGTCTCATTGTTGTCTCCACACAAGGCCCAAGGACCCGGAAATTGAAAAAGAAGAAAAACGACAGTGAGGATAAACGACCCAGAACGGCGTTCACAGCTGAGCAGCTCCAGAGACTGAAGGCTGAGTTCCAGGCGAGCCGCTATATCACGGAGCAGAGGCGGCAGGCCCTGGCGCGAGAGCTCAGCCTCAACGAGTCGCAGATTAAAATCTGGTTCCAGAACAAACGCGCTAAAATCAAGAAGGCCAGCGGGCTCAAGAACGGCCTGGCGATGCAGCTAATGGCGCAGGGACTGTACAACCATTCCACCACCACCGTTCAAGAAGAGGACGGCAACTGAAGACAGAGAGAAAGGAAAGAGTCGACCGAGTGAAGTGAGGCGGGAAAAATAAATTACCAGACCAGACATTACAAAGGGTTATCAACCTTTTTGGACGAGCGGGTGATTTTATTTTTTACAATATAGGCTTCAAAATGTGGAATTAATGAAAACTAGCCCTCATTTTTATTTTGAGGATGCAATTCAAATCCAGATGGACCGAGTTCGAAATTGTCACGTGCCACTAACGGTCAACATTTAATCTAAACTCTTGTTTTTACGCTGTTAAAAGCAATATTTCTTCGTGCCAAAGATGTTGTTCGATTAATGTATCCAGATTACAGTACAGGCTACATTTTCTAAAATGGGGCTTGGGATAGTGGGAGACTTATCTGATATCAGATATTATTCTTTACAAGATATTTAATACTGTATCCAAATAAAAACATTTTGTACCTGCAAAACGTGAACTTCTGCAGCCTAATTTTGTCCCTTTATTTTATTTTTTATTCAGAGACAGATGTCAGAGCGCCAATGTCGTCAAATTTGTTTCGCTATCAAGTTTCTCAAAAAAACGACTCTCGCGTGATTTGCATGTGTAATAACACAATAACATTTCCACACACACCGTGATAATTTCACCCATAGTCTGCTGCATTTTCAATAAATAAAAAACAGCATCTGAAGCCTAAACATTTACAATATTTAAAGAAGACTGATAAAAAGATCAGGATAAAGAAATGTACACATTATCACATTTATGAGGGAAGACAAAGACATGGTGTAAAAATATGAGCGCACACTACGTTTGAATAATGATATATAGCTTAGCTTGTTTGTAATTCCATGTATAGTCGCTTTATCGCCTGTTTAGCTGCTCTGAGAATTTGAGACAGTGACTTTTCCGCTGTTTTGTGGGCATACTTTGGCTTTTTTTAACCGATTAATCAAAGATGAACACCTTATCCAGATGGGAATCACTGTTTGTTTTTGGAGCTCTCTGCCCGGGGCAACAGTTCGCAGCGTCACATGGCATCAGCATTGGACATACATCACGCGCGTTTTTGGATCCGTGGTTTCTCACACCTTCATTGTCTCCTCCTCTATATCGAGACGCGCCCGGACAGGCTCGGCTGAGTGCAGGAATTAGCAACTGTCAAGTTCAAAAGTGAGTCACACTTGATTGAGATCTTGGCCTGTAAACCTATTTAAAACCACAATAGAAATAGCCTTCATATTATGACTTAGAAATAATAAACTACGGTGATCCTGCCTGTAACTCTTCGTTCTCAAGTAATGTCTGCCACAGTTGGTTCTAGCTTGGCCAAAACCTGTCTTTGCCGTTGACAACATTCAGAATCCTCTAGAATTGCTATAGTCACCAGCAAATCGATTTTGTGGAGAATTCGGAAACGAATTATATGAGCAAACGAGATGTAGCTGCCAGATGTTATTCGCCATCAATCACTGCTAAAAAGCTCACTTTGCTTGTTGATGCCACGCCAGGCCTGAACCTACACGTGCATGTGATAAGCAATTTTCGGCGTGCATAGATGCACCCCTACCCCACACCACTAATCCGACTAACTGCGTAACATATGCACGCAAAAAGTAATTTTAACGTAATAACGCCAAATACCCGTGCTATAGATACGCAGTACTAGGAGATCGTGTTGGATCAGCAGACAAAAAAAAATAAATACTAGCCAAAATATAAGCATTAGACCGGCCTATGACAATATTATTAGTCAAAAGACCAATTAATTAATTAATGTACATTTGTGCATTTAACAGACGCTTTTAGCGACTTGTAACAAAAGAACATGAGCAGTGTTACACAATGATGCAGACTGAGGTGAAATGCAAAGAAAAGGAAGATGTGCGCGCGCGCGTTAGTCTAGAAAAAATAAGCGTTCGTAGAATAACATATGCATTACTCATAAAGTGCATGATGGAAAAAGTTTAATGAGAACCACAAAACATTTTTAAGTGTGGGCCTTTGAACTATGAATTCGTCAAGCTCAGCTGGTGCGCTGGTTCAACTTAAAAAAAAATAAGTGCAAGTTTTTAGATCCTCGGAATATACGTCAAAAAATACTACATTAGAGGAAATCTTTGAGTAGATTTCTGACAATCTTTCCTAAGATTTTTAAATAAGGGTTTAATTAGAACCAATTAACCTTTAAGATCTACAAAAAAAACTTCTTTAAGGGTGTGATGGGGAATATGATTACATGTACATATATATATATATATATATATATATAAGAGCAATGGAGATATATGTGGTCGTGGAATTTGAGCTGCTGGCTTTTGGTATCTGACTCACCTTTTCATCAGCTTTGAACTTGTAAAAAGAACATTCAGTCGCCCATCTTTGGTCAAAACACACAAACACGGTTTACTATCCTCGTGAGGATTCTCCATAGAAGTAATGGTGTTTATACTGTACAAACTGTATATTCTATACCCTACCCCTAATCACAGAAAACTTAATATATATATATACTTCACATTCTGGCTGAAGTCCCCGCCGGGGTAAAACATTTCTCAGATCCCGGTGAACACACACACACACACACACACACACACACACTCAAATAACCCAGACAGTCACTGTTATGCTTAAGCACACGTCAAAGCGACAGAAATATCTGTGTGCAATTAGCATGCCTCGTTTTTTTGTCTGGTTCGGGGCAAGTTGTCACGGTGAAGCGTGAAAAAAGTTTAATTGCATAAATGATTTTATGCAGTGAGTTCCATCAAACCTGTCTTAAATTGGGGCATTTGTGAATTCTGTAGCTTTACTGTTGGAAGATTTCTTCCTCTCTTAAGGTTAAATAGATGCATTGCCCCCCGAATCTTCAGCGACAACCTGCAGTATGAAATGAAAAGTAGATTTTTGGAAGAACAGAATGCTCAAATTATAGCGCAGCTATTAGATTTATTTAATAAAAGACGAGTCGTCAGAAATTCAGAAAAGCTTGTCTAGTCGTAGATGTGCATGATGTCACTGTTGCGCACGAGCCATATTTCAGTATGACAGGTTTCCACTCGGGCCGAGGTGACGTCCAGTGAGCGCGCATATCCCATCTGTGTCTAGGAGCTTGGGTTTCCACCGACGACAGTATTTTTGGAAAGGAGTTCCTCTCGGACCGTGAATAACGCATTTAAACGCTGTCATGACATGGTGTGTGGTCCGCGCTTCAGTTCCTCGATGTGTGTGAATACAACGAATCACTTTATTTTTAAATCATGATATATGGGTGTATTTGGCATTCGACTTATGTTCTTGACTGTCTGTGCCTACAAAGAAGTAAACTCTGGGAAAAGCCTGGGACATAACAGCTGTTGGCACTACTGAGAAATATTTTAAAAGTATACCAGAATAAAGACGTTAATCGAACATTGGAACCTATAAAAAATGTTCTATTTCCGCAAAAGAACGTTTCCTGGATTAACCCCGTGTCCTGGGAACCAAAAAATAATAAAACTAATTAAAAATTGTATGGAAACGCGGTTTAGTGATAAGATATAGTGCACTTACACACATTATATCACTCATAAGATCACAGTAAATATTACTTTAAACGATACGTCATCAAAAGACACAATTGTTCATTTTTTTAATAACTAATAATACGAAATGAACAATTTCCAAACTGTATATTGTTTATGGTTGCTAAGCAGCTTTGTGGGGTCGCGGATGTGACCTTTACCATGTCACATGTGATAAAAGTAATTGTTCAACTTTGAATTCTGATTGGATAAGCCGTGTTTAAGTGACCTTATATTCAATTGTATAGTTGATGTTAACTTTAAACAGCCAACTTACTATATTTTATTTTTTGAAAATCATAGTAAAAAACTACATTCAAGCCCTAACAAGCCCTAAATATTGACAACCACATGACAAAATGATCACTTTTATTGAATCGAGTTTTAAAATAACACTGGGATTATTTTGAGATTAAAAAGGAGACATGGGATGAGAAGGTCTGAAATAATCTTAATACATTCCATTAATTATGTCTGACCAAACAAATAATCGTTTTGTACAACCTGAGCTCACAGCAATTAGTACATATTTTACGATGTGCGTATGAATTCGTACAAATGATCTACTCCTAACCCCGCCCCTAAACGAACACGTCACTGGGGTTTAGACAAATCGTATGAATTCGTACGAGTGACCATTGAGCTCATGTGAGAATTTGGAAAGATTTGTCTAAAATTATAATTGATAACATCGCCTTTTCTTTGTTTAGAAAATGTTATATTTGGGTTTAAAAGAAATTTTGGTTTAAAAGAAAAGAATACTAAATTTAATTTAAATTTTTGTATATAATAGGCTATGTATATTTCATTCACATAATAAGAAAGCAATTAAAACAGTTTCTGTTTGTGAGTCCTATATATTTATATATTTTTTAGCCTCCCCCTAGCTGTCGTACGTTAGCCACCTCGAAAAATACGTCCGAATTTATCGTAAGACAGCGTTGGTTTCGTAGTTGTGTATGGACCCTTTTCACGGACTGTGACGCGTTTTAACGGTCATCAGCATCGTAAATCTTGCAAAGTTTTTATATATATATAATTTTTAAATATATGTACATTTATAACACTATAGGCTACTTAGTATTGTATTAACTTTTCATCAAATTAAAAAAAACCTCGTTAACGCTGCTGTGAGGGTGTTTTTAATGCAGCAGCTGTGACGGGGAAACTTGACATTTCTCCCTCTTCTGACTGCCGTATCAATCTCTCTCTATTTTCTTCCTCTTTTTTTAAAGTTGTGGAAACACAGTTGTTGCGTTTTTCGTTTGAGAAAATGGGGACACACAAAAAAATATATTAAATGAATTCTCTCATTCAGCGCATAGAATTTTACCCAACTATGACGACTTCCGCTTCAAGAAACCCGGACATGTGAAAAGAGTATAATGGCTCAAACTAATATGTCAGTTCTGCTGTCAAGGGTCTCATTTAAACATTTTACTTTCTGTTTAATGAATTTTTTTGTTACAGGTGCATTCTAATGCACAAACTATTATATATAATAATAAATAACACATTCAACAAAGCCAGGTTATATGAAAAGTTAAAATCCTGAGGAAGCAGAAGAGAGCTTGCTTAGTTTAAAACCCAGGAAATACTTAAAGACTGATCACAGGGTGAATTCTCAAAAGAGGAAATGTGACTGAGTGACTTAATGGAGTGTCGTTTGTTCATTATGGAAGGGTTTCATTACTGGTGATAAGAGTCTGATGTGACAGTATTATACAGCAGCACCGGACAACTTGGTTGAGGATAATTATAGGCCTACCAACATCATTCACTGAACATATCTACACATCCCAAAGTCAACATACTGGCAGGAGATAACACTAACCATCAGATAAAGTGCTTTTGACCTCCAGGCAAATGGTTAGAACTGGCCAATATCAGTCAAACTGACTTTAAGCTCCTGCATTTTATCAAGGTCCTTGTGCAACATCCAACTAAACATAGCTATTCAAAGTCATGGGTGATATTTTTATGAAGTTTTAAATAATACACATTAAATTGTTAAGTGTTACTTAATTGTGGACAATAGTAAATATTAGAGATGCGCTGATGTATCAGCCGCCAATATTTATTGTGTGGTTTTTGATCAATTTAACCATTGGCATATCACCTATCATGAACAATTAACTGCGCAAAGTTGTATAATGTCTGTTCGTTTTATCGGGGTAAAATAATTAAATACTCGCCAAAACAAAAACCTATTATCCTTTGTACGTGTTTTTAAGCCTTGCCAATTTAACTTTTTTAGTGCAAGAAGATGCAAAAGAAAACTCAATTTGGAACTCTGCGCATGAGAAGTTTTGTTTGCGCACACATCCAAAGCCATGTCTCAGACTGCGCAAATGCTGAATTGAGCTTTCTTTTGCTTCTTCTTGTGCTGGAACAGACAAATTCACACAAATTATATCAAAATGGACATCTTGGCGAGTATCCTAGAAAACACAGATGATTATGGCTTAAGTAAATGTTGTGAAATAAAGCAGGTGTATCTGTATATTGGATCTGTGCAGCTCGTAAAGTGACAGCAGCCTAATATTCCTGCTGCACTGCTGTCTGTGTTTTAATGTTAATCAAACAAAAGACAAAATATATTAAAAAAAAGCTCACTACTCTTCACTAAAAAACTTTGTACCTATAAAGGGGACCTGTAACGCCCCTTTCACAAGATGTAATATAAGTTTCTGGTGTCCCCAGAATGTGTCTGTGAAGTTTCATCTTAAAATCCCGCACAGATCATTTATTATAGCTTGTAAATTTTGCCACTATTTGGGTGTGAGCAAAAATCCCTTTAAGCGGAAATGAGCTGCTGCTTTAACAGCTCAACAACAACAAAGCAGGAGAATCTCACGCAGCTAAAATGAGGATTGTGTTCAGCCTTACATTGTTCAAACCGGAGTCGACACTGATGGAGAGAATCAGGAAGAAGTTACAACTTTTAGACGTTTCTGAATGGTTATTGGATAAATTTATGTAGTTTCTGTGGGTATTTTTTATGATTGCTGTCAAATGCTGTGAATAGAAATATTTTTTCCAATATATTGTTCAGACATAAACGCTCATTTTTCAGCATTCCAGGGTCAACTTGCAGGCGATCCAAGCTAACGAGACTCTAAATAGTGTTCAGTGCTCGTCTGTGCAGCCAACAACAAAACAGTTAACATGTTTTGCTCAAACTTTTGCCATGGCCTTAGAACTGGTTCACCGCCATCGCTTGCGAAAACAAAATGGCGTTAGGGTTATAGAATTTTATATATATATATATATATGTATATATATATATATATATATATATATATATATATATATATATAATTCTATATGATATATTACTTATATTACATCATAAAATTGCTGTACCTAAAAACTATTAGACCTAGCTGAATAGCACTGTTATTTTATTTGCATCTTTGTTCTGCTGTATTTATGTATTTATGTTGGCCTATTGAATGTTAAATGGATCCAATACATGTTCAATGAAGATGATTTGATGATGCAGCAATAAACTAGCTAGCATGCATTTTTGAACTTTGCTTATTTAAAACATGATCAAAACAGTAATCTATTTTAATGACAAAATGTATATCAATATCAGTATTGGAATCAGCCAAATAGTTTGTTAAAATGGGCCAAAAATTGGTGCATCCTTACTAAATGTAGGCCTATTATAGGCTTGTCTTCAAAAATGGACAAAAGAACCAGAAATCCTGGAACAAAAATCTGCACAGGAAAGCATAAAATAGCGATATTTAACACGTGCCAATCAATGGTCTCCACCCCTCGCTTTAACACACATCACATCTGTATAATATACGGTAAAATTCCTTCTTTGACATTCACTGTTGATGCAGTGCAGACCAGGTTTAAATTGCAGTGTGTGCATGTCTGCAGGATGTCAGTAGATACCTATTATTATTATTATTATTATTATTTCTCCAACCGGACAGAGTGAGTGAGCGGACATATGGCCTCAAATCACACAGACACGCAAAACACACAGACAAGGATGAGCCAGCCAAGTGCAGACAAGACTGTGCTCTGGATAGCAGTAATAAATCTCGGGCTGGGATCGGCCGTGACAGTTCAGATGCTATCAGCCAGTCGGTGGTCAACCAGCAGAACTAACAGGGCAACATGACAGGAATCATCCATAATACAAACGTACACATACACACTGATTCCTGGGGAAAGGTAGGAAAATAGAGACAGCGAGAGATACAATCAAACAGGTAATGACTCAGTGACGCTGAACAGAATATACTCGCCTTAGGCTAATGCACACACTGATACATGTTTAAGCTAAACATAATAACTTATTAATAATAATGAAGTAATAATATGTTATTATCTATTATTATGTAAAAATTCAACAGCGAAGAAGCAAAGTATAATTTCACACTTCTGACAACACAAGTCTTCTCCGCAAGCACAGCTGAAATGAAATGGCTTCGCCGAGACCCACACACTCCATTTATCATTGTTTTACTGTCATCAGCTGATATATGTGAGGGAGATCAGGAAAAGGGGAGCACATGCTCTCTGACCTTTTGATTGGTGCTAAAAGGATCGGGAGAGAGGAGAGTAATAGAGCATTATGGGATCACTCGCCTCATTGGTTCTGAGAGAGAGGAGAGCTATACGTGCAAGGCTGTTGCCAAGGAAACAGCGGCTGAACTCGTTTTAAAGTGAATGATAAATACGCTTCAAGTACATCCTCCACAGATCATTATAAACCTTAGATTATATATAATGGTGGGTGATGTACACAAATCAAGTCCTACATGAGTAAAAGTACAGATACCCTGATGAAATATTACTCCAGTAAAAATATACCCCTTTTCAATTTTATATATATAAGTATGTATTAAGTGTATATTCAATGTAAAAAGGACTGGTCCATGTTTATTATTATTCTAGATAGCAGTAATCAATAAGTAAGATTAAGTAAGCAGGTGGATGCAGGTGTTGATTATGCATTGATTTTATTCAATTACCAAAACAAACCGTTAAACTTTAATATGCCTTTAATATACCTAGTACATCAATATTGACTTTTTATTTATTGAACTGTTGTGTGGCCTTGTTGATGTACAGTTGTTCTCCTGCATGTGTAGCATTGAATACGTCACTAGATGTACAATTTCTGACAATTTTGCTTGCCGTGGCAAAACTTGGCACTATGCAGTTTGTAGATTGTTGTGGGCGACTGTAAGAAAGCAAACTCCCATGTCTGTACGATGTTCTGGTGCTGACATATTGCTTTTTCATGTTGCTGTAAGGGTTGCTAGGGTACACTAAATGGTTGCTAGGGCTTGGCTAGGAAGTTGCTGCTCCCCCTGTCTTTATGTTGTTCTGGTGCTGCTGAGATATGGCCGGTTCACTACCATTATCGCATGTTGTTATCTCACACTCATCTATTTTATATGCTATCTGTGTTAGTTAGTTCATTACTTTATTAGTGTGAATGTGAAATTGTTGTCTATTGATTAAATGATAATAATCAATCATGCTCAGATTGCAATGATTATTTGGCCATAGTAAATCATTTAAGTATAATGAGGAAATGATTTGATGTTCAGTAGCATTACAGAGGTTAATGGGATAATTATGAGTTGAAATGAATTAATTAACCTCTCACTCCAAATCTGTGTGTTCAGAGGAGACTCCACATGCTGGAAACACAGTCTATCTGCCCTCATTACAACGACAGGGTCAAAAGTCAACACGACGGAGTCCATCTGCTACACACACACACACACACACACACTGAATCATTCACCAGCATGTCTGCTTTCATATTCTAATGAGATGGCCATACGTTCTGTTATTAATCCTCATCCGAAATAGACACAAACACACACACACACACACACACATCCAAAATGTAATAATAATTATAAATGACATCAGTTGTTTGGGACTGCTAAAAATCTGACTCTTTGACATATGACTGAATCATTTTTGTGAGAAACCACAGACACATATTCTGCCACATTTCTCCTGAAGCATATGATTCTCAACCACTGTCTATATTTGCCTCCAATAACAGCAGTAACACTGCAGATGCTCTCACCCGTCGCCTGGACTGACCACTGAGGGTCAAAACTCCTTCAGATGCTCATCAGTTCCTTACTTCTGTTTTTATATAGCTTTAGGGAACCTAATTAATGCTCTAAGAATTACATTCACAGAGAGACACTCAAGTTGCAGTTAAGTAACCAAACATTCTCGACAAGCAGTTGATATGAGATTTGACAAGTTCTCCTAATTAGAGACTCGTGGATTACAGTCTGTAGGTCTACGAGGAAAAATAAAAAAGTGAGCCTTTACAGACAGGAAAAAGTTTCAGAAGAAAACTTTTTTTGAAAACTTTCATAACTTTCAGGAAAGACGTTCATAGCTTTTGTTTTAGGTGAAAATTCCTACCCTGACTTGAGTAAAATTAAAATGAATACATTATATTTGAAATATGCTTTTCTATGAATGTGTATTATATTTAAACAGTCAAATAGTGAAGTTATTTAAAGGGTTAGATCACTCAAAAATGAAATTTCTGTCATTAATTCCTCACCCTCATGTCGTTCTACACCCGTAAGACCTTCGTTCATCTTCAGAACACAAATGAAGATATTTTTGATGAAATCTGACGGTTCAGTGAGTCTCTATTGACAGCAAGATAATTTACACTTTCAGATGCCCACAAAGACACTAAAACGTATTTAAAACAGTTCATGTGAGTACAGTGGTTCAACCTTAATATTATAAAGAGACGAGAATACTTTTTGTGTGCCAAAAAAAAAGAAAGTGATGGACTATTTCAAAACACTGCTTCATTATGCTTTACGAATCTTTTGTTTCGAATCAGCGGTTTGGACCACCAAAGTCACTTGATTTCAGTAAACGAGGCTTTGGTACGTCATAAGTGATTCAAAATTTCAATAGTTCACATGATTTTGGCAATTTGGTGTGTGAACCGAATCACTGATTCGAAACAAAAGATTCATAAAGCTTCATGAATCAGTGTTTTGAAATCGCTCATCGCTCATAAAAACTGTTTTTACTGAGTAGACTGCTTGTCGGCGATGTGAATAGGTCCCAGGCTTAGGCGCTGTTTAATTGTCTATCACTACTACTAGACTTGTTAAAAGGTAGTAGGCCTTAGCAGGCCTCCCTTCAGAGTGAGTCTCCACCATGTTGGGCTCCTAGCAGCCAGCACATGCACTGTCAGGTAGCTGGCCTTAGCAGGCCTCCCTGTGAACAGTGCGCAGTAAATGGGTTCCTGGTAGGTATTTTGATTGCGTTCAGATAGTAGGCCTTAGCGGGGCTTTCTGTGGCAAGCCCCATCAGAGTGGATGTTGTAGCAACAAGACACGCTCCGGGTAACTGGCCTTAGCAGACCTCCCTGTGAGCGAGTCCCCAGCACTTTGGGTATGTGACAGCTAGTAGAAGTTTGCTGTCAGGTAGTAGGCCTTAACGGGCCTCCCTGTGAGCAAAGCCCCTGTGGTTTGGGGTTCTTAGCAGCTAGCAATGACTTGCTTTTGAGATAAGTAGGCCTTAGGAGGCCTCTTTGTGAGCAAGTCCCCTATAGTCTGGGTACTTTTTAGATTGGTATAGCACAGGTGATTTAGTTACATAAAAAAGAGAGAGAGAGAGAGAGAGAGGGAGAGCATTGCTTTAGTTCATTTCATGTTTATTTTATTAATTTCACAATTCATTTATATTATAAAACAAATGAAATGCGTAACTTTTTCTTTCTGTACTAATTATGCTTTTATTTCTAAGTGTACAAATGGAGAAAAATGTTTTTATGTGTTTTTAAACTGTTTTGAGTTTTCCATTTTGGTTGTGTTATGTATATGAAAAAAGTGGTACTGGCCCTTTAAGCCTGCTCTTTCGAGAACGTGCTCTCGAGCAGAGGCAGAGTTGAATCCTCCATTTTGTGAAAAGAGTCAGAGCTGAACTGCTGGAGAAAATATGTGTTTAAACATCGTCTTTGAGATCAAACAACTGTAAGAATCACTATTCAACACGGATTTGGTCTGGATTTTAAATTGATAGCGAGCCTACCACGATCTGGATACTAATTTGACTGAGTTGGACCCAACTTTCTATGGTGAACTCTACTATTTTCTTGAAGTTGAGGTGGGATCTCTTCTCACATATCTTATTTTTCCCTCGTTGACTGAAACTAAGTAATTAGTTCCTGAATCGGCTGAAGGACCTATTTTTTTCTATTTTTCCTTTACTTCATATTCACATGATATGATTGGACCTGCTTGAACTGTTTCCCACCATATTTTTTTCTCTTGAGAAAAAAACAAACTGATTTGGTTGAAAAAAAAAAAAAAAAAACAACAAACAGAAAATTGTTGAACTGAAACTTTATTGATATTTTGTTTTTATTTGAAAAAAAAAAAGTGATTCACATTGTCATTTTGTGTTTTCAAATTCCATGGAATGGATGTGAACAATTGATTTGATATACATGCAGACATGTGTGTTTAATTTCCAAGGTGCACCTATAGTTTTTTTCTTATAACAATTATTTTTTCATACCAGTATATTGTGTATCTCATTATTGTTAATTGTGTATTCAACTTTTTTTTTTGTTATTGTTGTTTAAAATGTCTTCCCTATCATTTGCTATCTATAATAGTAAATAAGCAGCTGGAAAGAAAGAGAAAAGCTCTGATCATTTTAGTGGCACAAGTCATTACATTTACCACAGGCTCCATAGTCGAACCTAACTGGTCCACTAGCATTCGTGGCTGCATTTACCATTGAAACTAATCCCCGAAAGTGCAAACGGGTGTTACATTGGGTTTTCTGGTAGAGGTGCATGGATTTGCTTTAGATTGTAAATCTCTGAGGGCATATCTGACAGCCAGCAATTGCTTGTTTTCAGTTTGTTGGGCTTAGCAGGCCACTCTGGGAATTAGCAGGCCTCCCTGTGGGCAAGCTCAAGGTTGCAGGCGTTGGACAGCTAGTTAGTCTTGCTATCAGGTAGCTTGCCTTAGCAGGCCTCCCTGTGGGAGAGCCCCAGTGTTTCAGGCCCTAGACAGCTAGCTATCAGGTAGTTAGCCTTAGCAGGCCTCCCAGAGAGCCAGCCCCTAGTAAGTGGGTCCATGGCAGCTAGTAATGACTACTTTTAGCCAGTAAACGTTTGCCATTGAGATGTTTGGCCTTAGTAGGCCCCTCTGAAGGCGAATTCCCCACAGTATGGTTACTTCTCTACCAATCAAGACTTGATACCAGGTAGTATCGACTCCCTGATGCGAATCCCCAGCATTTGGGTATCGGTCAGCAAGGTCTTGTCAGGTGGTTGGCCTTGCTGGCCTCCCTGAGACCGCATGCTCCTAGTGTTGCTGACTGGGCTAACGTAATTCACCTTTGTATTCTAGCCTATAGCCTGGTCAACCTAATAGGTCGAGCTTGTACTCTCCTCATTCTCATGGTGGTTTTCAGTACTTCGCTCCCTAAGTCTGGTCGGAGGTTGAAGGCTTCTCTCAAGGCCTCCCACTTAGATCAGCCCTTAGGCTGTGAGCACTCCCCTCATGAGGGTTCCCTTTTAGAGTGCACTGCCTTCTTAGCGCCTTGAAACATAGGTGCTTTGTAGATCCTAGTATCGAGCAGAGTAAATCTCCTCGCTTGCAAGGGTCGATAGCACTTCACTGAGTTCTGCTCTTCAGGATGCCTGTCTCTAGGATCCGGTCGGAGCTGGTCTACTCCCCTTTCTGCAGACCCTCTTTCTGTATGCCTCTTTGTGAGACTTTGTGTGTCTAGAGACTCAGGTTGTTGGCAGACTAGGTGACTAGTACAGCTAGAAGTTGGGTCAGCCTCCCTGGTGGCATGGGGGGTTGACTTTGTTCCCCAGAGAAGTGACCGGCTGGGTGGCCTTCGGGCCCCCTAGCCTCGCTCCCTTAAAGGGACCCCTTCTGTTGAAGTTGTTGGTTCCAGGCCTTTGTGCGGCCTTGGCAGGCCTTTATATTTAAGATATGGAGGCCGCTTTGAGGCTTAGAGCTGAGGTTTTGACCGCTGGGAGCGCTGTTCCTGACAGTTGTGACCCGTAGGGTTAGTGGGTCTGGAATTTCATTTGAATTTGCCTGATTCTGACAGTAATCATTGCCAAAATTTGGCATGCACTCCCCTCAGCTTGGCGGCGTGGGTATATTGTTCCCTTAGCGTTTTATGACGCAACTCGAAGTTCCCTTTCGAAAGGGGATGTCTCCGGTTACGTATGTAACCATAGTTCCCTGAAAACAGGGAACGAGGACGAGGACGCTCTTTGCCATGCCTCGGCCCTGCCTGCTTACAGTCCCTTCAGACGATAAGCGGATGAAGTGTTCTCTGGGCACCCCTTATATACACGTGGGTCGCATTGTTATGATGTCATTGGCTGTCGCCGGTCAATATGATATTGCCAAGATTGGGTATGTGTTTCAGACACCGGTTCCCGTGGAGGCGGTTCCCCTAGCGTTTTATGTCTCGTACCCTGTTCTCAGGGAACTATGATTACATACGTAACCTGAGACGTTTTCATATTCTTTGGCTCTTGAGCAAAACTAGAAAGAAATCCTGTTCTTCATCATGGTGGTGTCATTTGGTGTCTATTGCCAGAATCACTCGATGTGGCAACATGCCCAATTAACATTTGTATCCGAACTTGGTTATTACAGGTTGCAACATGAACTATGTAAAACTATTCTGAACTATTTAAAATAGTATTTTAAATTCATAAATAGACATTTTTATCATGTTAACAGAAATAAAGAGTGTTTTATTTCACATGCAGTTTTGTCTTTGGAAGCTTGTCAGCTGAAATGTATAAAGGACTCGGAGCATCTGGACCTGTTTATCTGTGTATGTGGGAAAGTGATTCCACAGTAGAAACACGCGTGTCTGCAGTAGCGGCGTTCGCATGAGCTTCTGTGGGTGGCAGCGGCTCCACAGTTGCTTTGAGCCGCATGACCTACACAGGGTTAAAGGTCAAAGGTTTATAAGGAAAGAGGTTAGTAACTGTTTTAAATAGGATAGCAAGAAGGAAACCCCACGACCGTTCCCCACCCCCCACCTGCTCTGTACTAAACACCTGACACACCGACAGCATGAAAGACATAAACGTATACAAGTCTGCACTAATGTTACAAAATAATGTTCATGTTATGACTCATAACCTTAAACCAATAATGTAATTGGGATTAGAGGTTGAGAAAACTCAAGGCAACTTTAGAAGAAATTGTTGCATGAGCATAATTAAATTTGGTCTGCGCTTTCATTAAACACAATACAATAGTGCCAAGAGCTCAAAATAAATAATGTTTGTTTTGTATTGCATTTTTCGATAACATGAGCATTAATATTACATAATGGTGATGTAATAATTTCACAGTTTGTCTAATTTATGTATTGTATAACTGAAAAGGTTATATAGAATTAATTCTATATACACCAAAGCAAGTGCTAAAATTAAAAAAAAAAAATATATATCACAGAAGAAAACACTAATGGTGACTTTACGACAAAATATAATTAAAAACACTGCACATAGCTAAAACCTCTTTTATTTCCGAATAACAGATATTTATGATATAACTCCATGTTTCTCAAACTAATGGATAAAAGTACTTTATGTAATGTCAACTTTTGTTAGGTGTTGTTGTAAGCTTTTTTTTAATGACTTGAATAGGTTTGGACTTGGTCCTTCAGCTAATGCACAGGGCAATAGTGACACCAGAATAGAAACATTCATGATGCTCAGCTATAAATACAGAATTGACCGTTCGCAAAGACCCGCCTCCTTTAGTTACTGTTGCTATGTCCGACAAGCCTTGTAATTTTTTAAAGAAGTTTAAACAATAAATAGCGTCTAGTGTCTCTTTAATGTGTCGTGACAGATCGCTGTAGCTCCTTCAAGCGGCTCGTGAACCGATCATCTCTTCATTCTAGTTCATTTATAGCGTCAAATAAACATGAATGAACATCAGAATGAATGTTGTTTCAAGCACAGAAAGACGTGAGTACACACAATTTTTCCACTTCAAGTTCACCAACGTTAATCTACTAACTCCCCTGACTGCTTTGTCGGACAAAATGACGGATTCAGGGTTATGATTGGTCAGATTGCCTGTCAGTCAAACGGCCGAAGAAGGGTCAATTATATTAGACACATGCTTGCACACAGTCTCTGACATTTAAAAAAAGATTTAAATATTGTATTTGATTAAATAATACATTTTATTTTTCATTTCTTAATAGTTATTAATAAATGTAGAAGCTTAAAGGTGTGACCTTCTGGGTTTATCATTTCTGATGTAAATCAAATCTGGCTACTCTTTCACTCTGGGTGAACTACACACGTGTCGTGTTGCAATTTTGTGTTACAATATTTTGTGACACACTATTGGTACACCCTAATTGGTCTAATCTGAACTTAAACTTAAAAAAAAAATAACTTTTTGCATTTATATAAAATTATTTATTTTATGAATATTCTTTTCTAATTGAGGACATCCCGGGATGTCCCGAAGGGAAAGTTTTAAGTAAAGCCACAAACATGCACGCACAGAGAGGCATCACTATGAGAAATGCTCAGGGGACAAAGCGAGGAGCCCCAGTGTTCAGACTGGCAGTCTAGACGTCTCGCTCTGTGTCCTCTTCAGTAAGAATTCTCTCTCTCTCTTTCTCCCTCTCACTCCCTCCCGCAGAGCTTAAGAAAGAGAAGAGGGATTTTTCACTTCCTAAACATGCAAAGGTCTTGCCATGTCGTGTCAGATCCACTGTGCATGGGGGAAACTCTGATCACTCATGCTCAACAGGGACAGCAGGAGAAAACACACACACACACACACGCATATATTCTCATTAAAAACCAGTGCTATTCCTGAGGAAATGGAAGGATGGATGACTGTTTCTTCTTGCTCTCACTGTTCTGAAATGTATTTAATTTAGGGCTGTCAACGTTAAGGCATTAAAAGGTTAGTTCACCCTAAAATGAAATTTCTGTCATTAATTACTCACCCTCATGTCCTTCCATTTATGCAATGGCATTTCTCCCTTTTAAAAACAATGGTTCTCTCTCTCTGATGTGACATCACAAAAGTCAAGGTTGAAACAGTATTAGGTTTCTTTTACAGTCTTTGTCAGTAGTTCATAATATTTATGCTTTATATTGGCCTCGTCAAGCTCAATATTTCAACTGTTAGTGGAAAAACAGTATAAAATAAGTTGTATTTTATTTAAATACTACAATACTATTACTACTGTACTACTATGGTATTATAAGAGTATGATACTATTATAGTATATTACTATGGTAAAATCATATTCGATATTTAAGGCTATTAGTGTCCATTTTTAATTTTTTTTATTGAACCATTTTAATTTGTATATTTCTTAGCTACTTTAGTGTTAGGGTTATTATTAGCGATAAATAATGGATACTTGTTAGGCTGTTACCACTTATTTCGGATTGAAGGTAAGAATCAAGAAACAACACTTATTTGATAACCATTAATTTTGAAATCTGGTGGGCCTCTAATGGCTATTGTATTTAGTGTAGTCTGTTTTGTGAATGTGTCGTGACAGCAGTGACTGTATCTGTTCTGTTTCCCACAGTCTCTGTGTGGCTGGTCAACTCCTGCTGGTGGCCTAGATACCCCTGACCTCTGACCTTTGCACAGGTGGCTGCCACACCGTTTAAAACCAGTTATCTGACCCGGCTCACACTGAGGTCCTGACCCTCGACCCCGACAGGCACCTGCTTTGGGTCTGCAGTGATGAAGTCTCTCCGATCATAACAGAGTCATTGATCTACAGCAGTAGTACATGTCAGAGAAATCCACACACATCTGTGCCAAATATAAGTGCGTATAGTGGTTTGAGGGAGCTAAACTTACACCATCTCACTAACCCTAAAATTTACATAAATTCAATTCAATGAAAAAAGATTAACATGACGGCTCATGCTATTGATGAGTTGAATCAACTCCACAGCAACTACATAAATTTATCCACTAACCGTTCAGAAACGTCTAAAAGTTGTAACTTTTTCCTCAGTCTCTCCATCAGTGTCGATTTCGGTTTGAAAAATGTAAGGCTGAACACCTAAGCTCCGCCCTCTTCTGGAAAGGGTGCAGGATCAGCAGCTGATTTGCATTTAAAGGGACACACACAAAAACAACAAATTTCAAAATGTCAAAAACATTTTATGATATGTCAGAATAAATAAATCAATGCACTGAAGGGGAAAATATCACAATAATGGGGTAATTGCATTAAATCATTTAAAAATAAAAATTTGCTGGCTGATTCTGTGTAAAACAAAAAATATGTCCAATAAAACAACAATTTTATGTTATTATTTTATGTAGTATTAATTATTTTATTTAAAAAAAAGAATTCAATTGACCCTTCACCGGCAGTTTGATTGACAGGTGATCTGACCAATCACAACCCCCAATCCGGCATTTTGTCCAACAAAGCAGTCAGGGCAGTTAGTAGATTAACGTTGGTGAACTTGAACTTGAAAAATTGTGTGTACTCAAGTCTTTCTGCACTTGAAACAACATTCCTTCTGTGTTCATTCATGTTTATTTGATGCTATAAATGAACTAGTATGAAGATCACGAGCCGCTTGAAGGAGCTACAGCGATCTGTCACGACACATTAAAGAGACACTGCAAGTAATAAAGCCCAAAAGATGACATGTTTGTGGTTGGATTTAATTCTTAGCTTCAAACTTCAACAAAGGCTGAAATGAGGACACTGAGGTGAAGTGTGTGAATTCATGAGCTCTTTCCACAGTATAACATGCATTCTCATTCACACTGCCTGTGGAGCAAATCAGAAACAGAGCTGACCTTTGACCTGATGCTGGTGTGTGTGTGTGTGTGTGTGTGTGTAGAGTGTTGTAGTCAAGACCATCTAAACTGAGACCAAGTCAAGACCAAGACCAGCACTCAAATTCATCTAAAAGATTCATATACTGTCTGAGAAATGCCTTATATTTAATCAATGAATTCATCTTTGTGTTGCAGAGGTGTACAACAGTTCTGCTTTGGATTTGTTTGGAACTAATTTCGTTGCTGAAATAGCAAAAAACTTAATTCTACTTAATATTAACTTTTTTTTAAATGAAATTTATTGAATGTTTGTATAAAATAAATATCATGTTAGCAATTGTGCTAATATTCGTGAAAACAGCTCTTGTGATATTGCTTACTTATATGAGACTTAATTATATGTTATGTTCTTTTTTGCAATCTTGAATTTGTGGGCATTTGTAGTAAGTTAGCCTATTGATTGCATTAAGCAGTAAGTTTTACATCAAATCACATTAATGAAGTTAAGAAATAAATCAGACAATGCAACATGCATTGGCAGTTAGTGATATCCTCAGAGTTGTGGTCTTGACATAAAATCCTATTAGTCTGAGTCCAGAACAAGACCAGCACTTTCTAAAAATGGTCTCAAGACTGGTCTCCAGGACTACAACACATGGACACTACAAAGGACAACTAACAGGTTTAAAAGATGATGAAAGTTTGCTTGTCAATCAGCGCTCTCTAGTGTTAATGAAGCGCCTCAGTGGTGTTGTCCTATTCTCATCCAATAATTTGACATGTGAAAATAATAAATATATAAAATCATCTTGTTTAATTTATAAAACAACAATAAAAATAATATTTTTTATTAAATGTACAATAATTTATTATTATTAATAAATGTATATAATACTGCTAATGATTATTATTGCATTTATAATATTAATAATTATTATAATAATATTTCTGTTAAAATTTAATAATTATATTTAATGTACAATAATATTAATAATTATTATTATCAGTAGTATATTAATAATAATAATAATAATAAATTTAATTTATAAAACAAAAATATCTTTATTACATGTATAATAATGTATTATTATTATATTATTTAATAATATTAATAATAATAATAAAAATGTATTAATAATGTAAATAATAAAAATAAACCATTTTATATGTATAGTTAATATATAATAATAATTTATTATTATTATCATCATTATTATCATATTCATAATAATACCATTGATTTTATATACGATTTTTATAACAAATATAATAATTTTATTTAATGTATATTTTTATTATTAAATGGATCTATTAATAATAATTATTATTAATAGATCCGATAATAGAATTCTGATAATTATTAATAGATGTATTAATAGTAAGTAAGTAACCACTCACTTCTAATGCACCAGAAACCCAGGTGCAATCCCCACCAAGGGCAACCTCTCACTTGGAAGTCACTTTGGATAAAAGTGTCTGCCAAATGAATAAATGTAATTCATATAACAACAAAAAGATTTTTGTATTTAACATATAATGATAATTATCTATTATTATTATTAGTTATAACAATGATAATATCAATTCTATACAATTTTTACAATAAAGAAAATTATCATTTTTATGTAATGCATAATTATTTATTATTATTATCTTTTCTATTACATTGACGATGATAATATTGCTATAATTTGTTATTTAACTGTGAACTGAACAGTGACATTTACAAAGAAATTTTGGCTGTTACACTGTAAAAATTATCTTCATGATTTGTTATCACGCCATTTCTTCTTCTCTCAAATCAACTTCAATAATTAATGTGATTCAGATGACATAATATTTTGAGTTTCTGTCGATTAAATCAACCGCCTTCATTTTATTAACTCAAATTTTTAATTTCAATGAACTCAAAATTTTAAAGAAACCAAGTAACTTACTTTATTAAGTTAAACCAACAATTCTTTTTTACAGTGCACTGGAAACTTTTTATAAATGTTTTCTAAATGACTTGTGCTAACTTTTGTCAAATTAAGAGTGATTCAACTAATATATTATGACGCATAATCTGTGCCGACTCTCACGTTTTGTGAACTTCTCATAGCTGTCCAGCAGATCCTCATAATGAAGAAGCCTGTGCCGTTCTTCCAGAGGCCTGGAGCCCATCAGAGATCTTCACCGGACTCCTGGAGCTCACCCCATTTGTGATCAGTCGTGTGGTGAGGAGAATGAGGCCTCCTGTCAGTCTCCACACACCTGCTGTTCTCATACGCTGTTCATTTAACGGCACGCTTTCAGAAGCAACCATCAGCCAGGCACCCGAGAGGAAAACAACCCGCTGGACAAATGACGAGAACAGCCTTTAGCGTTCAGATACTGTGGAGGTGGGCAGAGAGCAGGGTGTGTGTTATTCACACAACGGACTGTATTCATATTCTGTTTGAGAGATGTTTGTGAGGAATTATGGATCTTATTGTATGTTTACTACATATACATACATACACACACATATATATATATATATATATATATATATATATATATATATATATATATATATATACATGCCCCGATCAACAAACATGCATAGAGTCCCTGAAATATAGTAAATGAAAGCTCAACATGCAAATGTAAAAACCAAAACCAATGAAATTTTTTTCCTGAGTGCCATGCATTCACATTAAGCTTGTTTACCATATTTGATGTGATCTATATGTATATACATTGATTGATGTCTATAAATGAGTAAAATTCTAAATTAAAGTCGCAGGAAACAGAAGTGGTGACACACTGTAAAAAATTATAGTGATTTTAACGGTAAAAGACTGTAAAAATGCTACAGTGAAAAATACTTAATCGGTTTACAGAAAGTTCCCGTACTATATACTGTGAATAACTAATAGATCTAACGTACATTTAAAGTACATTTAATGTAATTTTACAGTAAAATACCGTTAAATTTCCAATTTTTTTTTAAGTGAAAAATAAGGCATTGTATAATTTACAGTGAAAAAGTGTAAATTGACATTCCCACAATTCACTTAACATTTGATGTATTTTCGTAGAAATAACTCTCATTAGTTTTTCTTAGTTTTTTATAATCAGCGATGTACATTTTATGTTACATCTAATGTTGTTAAATGAATGCTTATTGCATTTTTAAAATGTCATGTGTGTTACATGTCTCTGTGTTTGGCCACATGTCTTTGTTTGGTTTTCTCTCCACTTTTTTGTTACTATGGTTTCTGATTGATTTCATCATTAGTTCATTCTTGTTAGCTGTGTATCATTAATTAGTCCCATTATCTCCTAGTGTTCCTTGTATATAAGCCCTCTATTTCTGTCCAGTCCTTGTACGTTGTTTACATGGTGTCCCTAAGTTTTGTTAAAAGTCTGCAGTCCTGTATGCGGCTTCGTCTTGAGAGTTTATCTACCACACGTACCGTAACAGTGTGTATATCAGCTTATATAAATTGGTAATGTCATTCTCAGCTTGTGAAAAAGCTGTTTGTGATGAGCTTTGATTCATCATGTGATTCATCACCACTGTGATTGGTGGTGTCAGTGTATTACAAAGGTACAAAACAGGTATCAGTACTTCAATAGGTTGGTAAATTAACATATCAGTTAATGTTTTTGTACTGTAAATTTAACAATTTTTTTTACAATGTGTAAAAACCGTAAAAACAATATGAACCTTTAAATTATACGGTTTTGAACTAAAATAGGCCGCTGTCCTGTAAAACCTAAAATGTTGCTACCGTATTTTTTGCAGTAAAGTTCTGGCAACCATAGCTGCCGTTTTTTTTTTTTTTTTTACAGTGTAGTCTTTTCTTCTCTGTTGTCATATATCCGAGTGAAACTGCTTTGCAAACAAGAACAAATGTAGGTGTTGCTATTGGTGGATCTGATGTGAGTGACTGGTTGCCCCGCCCTCGTCATCACAGAAGAGAAGAGATAGAGGGAGGGGAAGTTATTCTGATTCAAGATTATGAGGCACATGAATTTAAAATAAATAATAATAATGTGCACAGATAAATCATTTATAATAAACACTGCAATAAAAAAAACAACACTTGTCATTTTTGATTTCATGGTAAAGCTGTTCAGAAGACTTGGATTAAACTGCTTGATTCATGTGGATTGATTTTTACTTCTGAGGCATCAAAAGTTTGGTTGCGCTGACTATCAATGGATGGAAAATGATAAGAGATCATTGCTGATATATGAACAAAAGTCTAAATTAAATCTGTTCATCATGTAAAGCGATATTGTCTCCAGATGATCTTGTCTCACACATGTTAGTTTTACAACATCTCATGCAGTTTTTGAGGCATCAAAGTGTTCGGTTACGTTGATTAATCAATGGATGGAAAGTTCAAACAGAATATTAAAAATATCTTCATTTGTGTATGGGTGTGGATCCACATTAGATTGAGTGATTGATGACAGAGTTTTCATCTTTTGCTGAAAAACGCTTTAAGGTTTAATGGACGTTTAAAATTAAACCCATCCTGAGAAAAAAAAAAAATGGTCGCAACAAGCCAAACAAATTGGCGAATGCCTTTGTGTAGCACAAAGTAATTCATCCATTTATCATTCAGTTTTAAAACTGGTGAAAAACTGAAAAAGAAAATCTAGTTTGAAGGAATTCAGAAGACATGAGGAGAGATAAATGGCGAACAGCTGTGTGAGATCAACACTTTCTTCACACACTCTGGAACTGAGAAGAATGGATTAACTAGAGCGCGAAGCAGATCTTCTGCATTAACCTTTATAGATCGAGGCGGAGTGTGTGTGAGGCACAGTCATATTTTTGCCAAATAACTGTCCGTGGAGAGTTAGTGACCACTGCTTTGAGCAGTAACATGGGACCACACACAGACTGACACAGTTAAATCGATTAAACACACACTGTGTACAGCAGTCAGTGTTACTGAGATATGGAGGAGCCGGTGATGCAGCTCTAAATCTCTGCACACACATGGACTTGTTTTTCTGCTGGCCTTGCAATTTTATACTGAGCTGACCTTTTCTATCCCCTAACACCCTAAACCCCACACAAACCGTGAGTTTTTTAATTAAAAAATCATTATTTAGTATGCTTTTTTCTTGATGGAGACCATTGGCTGTTCTCCACAAGAATCATTATTCATTAATAAAAGTGTACTCCGAATCAAAAAGAACAGACAGAATGACAGACAGTAATAAAAAAAGAAAAAAATAGAACTAATGATAGCCAATAGACAACATATGTATGTACAGATGCGTTATACACAAATGCAGGGTAATTTAAATAAGAGGTATGGTGTGCTAAACGTTGTTTATTATCCAGTAGGGGCATTTAACTGTTCAACCTGTGGAAAAAAGCTATTCTATTCTCCGTATCACCGACCAGCCGACAACAGTTCAAAGTGTTCAATGGTTTCCTCTTTTTGTGTAATTTAGATGAAACTATGTGCATTTTTTATTGTTTGAATCACTTTTCAAAAGTTGCCACATAAATTTTAAAAATAGCTAAATGTGTTGCTAGGTGCTTTTTGAAAAAAATAAGTTGCTTGGGTAGTCTGAAAAGTTGGTCTGTGGCGATAAAGTACTATGAGGTGTGTACTGAGGCTCTGCCTTCTTTCACGCGGAAATCTTCTGACTTTATAGTATAAAATGAAGTTGTGAATGTAACTCTACGCCTTGGTCTCATTTAGTATACGCGGATAAATGAATAGGCAAATTAGCCCCGCCCCCAATAGCTCAGCGATGAACTCGGCCAACTAACTGAGGTAAAAGCTGCACAATAGTATCTCTTTCTACAACATCCGACACATAACGGTAATTAATATGATTAGCCTTTGCCAGACCACGTTATCAAACAGCTAATAATCTGTTGCTAATGGTACACAAACCATGTTCCCGTTCGTCATCTCAGAGTCACACAGCTGCCTTCTAACAAACAGTATCCTTACAAACGCTTTAACAACTCAGAGAAGTGGAGAAAGGCATTTAGTTCATTATAACATCTTAATGTACATCATACACCCGCTATATTGCTAAATCTACACGATTTTTCATATCAACAGAAAAATATACCGGAATAACTTGGCTTGAGACTCCTTTGCACAGTCATGCAAATATGCATTGACCTGATTGTTTACGAGGTAGTTTGTGACGTCACGAACACTAGCGATTTCAAATGGTGTTTTTGAGACTGTCTTTGGTTCACTGCAGTTTTAGAGAAAATACTCATGTTGACATGAATTTGCACATGGTTTGTCTTAAAGTGTGTTAGAAACACCACATAGACATATAAACAACATTAAAAACTTGAATTTCATCACAGGGAGTCTTTAATATAATAATATCATTATAAGTATTTGATAAATCTATCATGAGCTTGACCCACCTTGATTAAAGTTCATTATACCATGGTCTTTCTGAATACTTGATTCTGATTGGCTGGAAGGAGTGGAATAAATCTGTTTAATGCACAAGTAGTTCAGTTTAATCACCGTTCTATATTAATTGAAGCATTCTAGCTCTTGTGCATGTCTTAAATATAGATGTATATTGGCGTATACATCTGATGCATTGATTGCATTATATACATTTTTCATTTGTTTCTACTAACTGAATGAATTTAAAAATTAAATTTATGCATGCCAAAGATAGAGATTAAGTGGCAAATAAAGCTGCAACCTTACTTTACACCAATAGCAAGAGACATGAAAGGTTAAATAGTCACTGATTGTAGAAGCCTCAGAATGTAAAAGAAAAAGCACATTTTGATATAAAACACACAAATGAATTTCAAAGAAAGTCACTTTTAATAATGCAAATAACAAACATGTAACTTCAAATTCAAAAAACAGTAAATGTGGTTAAATACAAACCATGGATCAAGTAAATCACCAAAGCATGAGAAAACACCCCAACATACCCAGTTTCTGAACTGTGCAATTACTCTTGCAACCAAACAATTATTTCAGTTGTGAAAGTTCATTGTAACACTTAATATAATATGTTGATCCCACCTAGTACTCAATATTTCCTAAGATATCCTTGAAAATAAAGATAATACAAAAAAACTCCCTTAATTAATCCAAAATCAGTGCACAGATGGTGGTCTGCCTGTTTGAGGCGTTTTACTGTGAGCTTCAATCTATCTGTTATTTTAAGGCTTGGGTAATAATCAATGGAATGCAATTAAAAATCATTTTATTTTCTAAAGCCGTTTATATCGGACCTTGAAGTGATTTCTGTATGTAAGGATGCGTCTTTCAGTCAAAGCTGAGATGTTTGGGTCTAGCAGGGAAGGATGTGGAACGCATCACAAGTTGTAATTAAATCAGTAATAAACACCTTGTGGAACACCAATTCCCTTCACAACTAAATATATTGATGTCTTCCCTGTATTTTCATCTACAAATACAGTTTGACGCAGTCAGTTGTGCTCTGACGCCCACTAGTGCTGGATCAGGAGCAGGCAGCCCTTGTAACAGATGAGATGCCCTGCCGTAATACTACATATTACTCTTTTGGGTTATGATGAATGAGATCCGATGGTGGTGTTTTGTCCACATGACTCTCCTCCACCCGTCACAGAGGATGGAAGAGGCAACAACAACAGCAGGAAGATCATATTCTGTGTGAATGAGCGCGTTTTGTCTCCTTGCATGTAATGTGTCTAAATATTCAGTCAATATATATGGTACACTTCACACACACCAGGCCTCACCTGCGGTCATGAAGAGAGGACAGTCAAGCAGTTTGACCAATCAGAGTCAGTTTGGCACTTCACTGCAGCCAGTAGCATTTCAGCGCCGGCGCAGACGGTGTGTACGAGACATCATGTATTACTGTCACACACAGTGGAGAACCTGAGCGTCTGAGGAGGCAAACGGTGGATCCGCAGGCATGAATCATAACACTGTCCATTCTCAAACACAGAGAGAGGCTCCTACTCAGTGTCAGATCGATCTGTCTGGTCGATGCCTCGCTCCCGTTTCCTGGTTTTCCTGTGTGTGCAAGAGGATTCTCCCTTAATCCTGATGGCTCTTTTCCTGACTGACTTTGTACTCGTACTGCAGGAAATAAAGAAACACAAATCAATGCACTGCATACTGTTTTAAAGGCAGCAGCTGGGAAAAAAAAGTCAAATTTCACAAATTTAAGAGCTTCCAAAATTGGGTAACGCATCTAAACATTTGCATTTTATATATTGGGGGTAACGTATTACAAGTAATGTGCATTATGTATTAATTAATTACTTTTGATTTAACAAGTAAAGTAACGTATTACTTTATAAATGTACATATTAATATTTAAGTCATTAAAAAAAGAAATAATGCACATTACTTGTCAGTTTAATTAATTTTAGTAAAAACGAATGAATTAAAATTCTCTTTTCTCCATAATGTAGTCTCCTTACACTCATGCATTAAACAGTAGGTAATATAACCCGTAATGTTAAGAGATCTTTTGTTTGGCACACATCGCTCTGGAGGTCAGGAAATATTCGAAGTGCTCAGAATATAATATTCTAAATGTGTTTTTTAAAGAAAATGAAGGTGTATGCTATATGGGCCATTCTAATGAATTGGTTCAAAGTCAGAGTTGGAAACGTCTTGACAAAAATGTGTCTTTTCCCACAAATTGTATAATATCAAAGGTACACATTTCTAGTAATTGTGCAGTTAATTCTCATACTGTATTTTCAGAAAGTTCTTCTCCTCAAGTTCGTCACTAACAAAACAATAATAAAATAATTTAATTGAAGGGTTACATTGACCTATTCAGATTTTGTTTACATCTACCTTGTAAATATAATCATTTTATTAAAAAGTTTTTATTGGCAAATCAATAGCAATTAAAATTTTAACAATATTTCAAGTGTAATTTATGAGATTTGTTGTATTTTGAATCCAATCTTTCTTTATAAAAGGCATGAAGTTTATAATGATTTCAAAGTTAAGGATTCATTAGTTTGAATAAACATTGAACCAAACACTATAATAACATCTTATATTCAATATATTTTATTTTGGACAAAACATCCCATGTTTCGGTAGTGACTGACAGTAATGTGTTGGTAGTGACCACATCACATAATACTAAAACACTACTAAAATATACTCAAATTCTAATGATTTAGAATTACTAAAACTTGTATTGTGAAACTTGTATTGTGAGTACTTCCTGTGTTATTTGCCAATTCATGAAGAATCGCTTGTTTGTTTTCCTCACTTGTAAGTCGCTTTGGATAAAAGCGTCTGCTAAATGACTAAATGTAAATGTAAATGTACTAACTGTACAAAAATTTTGTTTATTACCGAAACGAAATGTCTCAAACGAAATGTGGTGAAGTTTCAGTAGTGACAATTTTAGATAGTTCTGAGCCTAGCTCAAAGATGCTGCACATGGTTGTCTAGCACAGTTCTGAACAGTTGTTCACACATAAAAACTACATTTTTATCAAATAACACCCAAAAAAGTTTGTTTAACTGCAGAAAAAAGGGTGTTTGGTAGTGACATTCCTTAAAGTTACACACAGATTTCCAGACTTTTGAACACATTAAACTCAAAATGATGGTCTATCTACTATGAAAGAGAGTCTATGAGAGGGAGGGACACAGAACATTTTATGATCAAAAATGTAGAAGTGTGTTAAAATCAGTCTCTGCCAATGGACTAAAACATGGTAATTGATTTCGGTAATGACATGAAAATGTGGTACATTTTTTTATACATGCAGTTTCATGTTTTAAATATATATAATAAAAAATAAAACAAATGGAAAAAAATTGCAAAAATCATTTCAATGAATACGTGTGGGACAGCAGATTACACCAATTCTGTAGGACGGCACATACAGGCTATGTTGTTGACTGCAACACTGTGATAAACACTTGCAAAAAAGAAATCAGTAAAAAAAAAAAGGTCTGAAGAGATCAAGCCTTAACCTGGTGAGAAAAAGTAACGCAACAGAAACACACTTTGTTACTTTTTTAGGGAGTAATGCAATATTGTAACATTACTTTTAAAAGTGTTACAATATTGCATTACATGTCAAAAGTTTGGGGCTGGTAACATTTTTTAAATGTTTTTGAAAGAAGACTTCTGCTCACCAAGACTGCATTTCCTTGAACAGTAAAAACAGTAATATTGTAAAATATTATTACAATTTAAAATGTGATTTACTCTCTCCTGTGACCAGAGCTGAATTTTCAGCATCATTACTCCAGTCTTCAGTGTCACATGATCCTTCAGAATTCATTCTAATATGATGATTTGATGATCAAGAAGCATTTATGATTATTATCAATGTTGAAAAATGTTGTGCTGCTTAATATCTTTGTGGAAACTGCGATACATTGTTTTGATGAATAGAAAGCATTTAGTTGAAACAAATCTTTTGTAATAGTTTTATGTGCCTTTAACGTGACTTTAGATCAATTTAAGCATACATCCTTTTTCTGACCCAAACTTTTGAACGGTAGTGTCAAATCTTGATGCAGCTCCCTACGTAGACAGCACACACAGTTCAGTTCACTATGGTTTGTTGCAGAGCTTAATTGTGCGATTAAGTGTGAGCGAACATGCGAGAGTTTACCAGAGCGAGTTGTCGTCCGATATTCCCCACAGTTATCACTCCCGCAAAGAAGATACACGGCAACCAGGACCGAATGTACAGGAAGTCAGGGGAGGTGTATCTGCACACATTCAAAAAAAGCTTGTAATGAAGGTCACAGTAGATCTTCAAAGGCTCTGTGTGGTAATCCTGCACACAAAATACAATCTAAATAACAACACAGCTGTGCAGGATTATAAAGGCTGAAACTTAGTAATAATCTGGTCTATATGAATGATAAAACCATTGATGCTATCGGTTGATGTAGACAATAATATAATTATGAATGATCCTTAAAAGGATTAGTTCACTCCAGAATTAAAATTCTGATAATTTACTCATCCCCAGGTCATCCGAGATGTTTATTTCTTTAGTCGAATCGAAATGAAGGTTTGAGGAAAATGCTCCAGGATTTTTCTCCATATAGTGGACTTCACTGGGGTTCAACGGTCCAAATGTCAGTTTCAGTGCAGCTTCAAAGAGCTCTACATGATCCCAGATGAGGAATAAGAGTCTTATCTAGAGAAACAATCGGCCATTTTCTAAGAAAAAAAAAAAAAAAAAAAAAACTTTTTATCTAGAAATGCTCATCTTGCACTGCTCTGTTATGCTCCACGCATGAAATAATCACATTGGAAAGGTCACGCGTGACGTAGGCGGAAGTACCGTGGTAGGGCGAAACTTTAAAATCGTCTGAAAACGTTGTTTTACCTTTTTTTGTAAAGGGTGTTTGACTTAGTCTTTGCACATTTGTTTAGTAGACTCTGAATCGGTACTGACCTTTACAACGTGATTACATCATGTGTGGCGCATCGCAGAGCAAGACTAGCATTTCTGGTTAAAAAGTATACATTTTTTTATTTTTGTTAGAAAATGACAACTGGTTTCTTTATATGAGACCCTTATTGCTCGTCTGGGATCATGTAGAACTCTTTGAAGCTGCACTAAAACTGACATTTGGACCTTCAACCTGTTGAACCCGTTAAATTAGTGAACCAATCCTTTAACAATACTTTAGTCAGTTGGTGACTATATCCTATAGGGCGAATGACTGAAACTCACTGAAAGACTCCGTTGTAAACCAGTAGCTGAGTGGCGAGTGTGGCAAGTGTTGCAATAACGACACCAAGTCCAAAACCACTGCGAGAGCGATCAAACGTCCACCACAGGCCGACAGACAGAGCAGCCAGCGTCAATGACAGCTGCACATTATTGGCGAAGTCCACCTTCTGTCGGCAACAGGGTTAAAGAAAACAATTGGCAGATTCTAAGACATAAACACATCAGTAAAGTAAACACCCTTGTAATTTTTTAAAAGCTTTTTTTTAGGTGGTTGTTAAAGTGTCGTTGTTCTGCATTCTACTAGTCCACTTTATGTAACTCAAACGTTCAGGGAAAATGTTTCTTAAATAAAGACTTTTTGAAGCTTAAAATGCCCCTATTAAGCTATTTTAAAAGTTCCTAATTTTGCTCTGCAGTCTCCAAAAACAGGTTTACATGCATCCAAGATAAAAAAACACTTTAATTGTCTCATAATATACATTGCAGCATCAGCTCTTTTTTCACAGTGAATGAAATGGTTTGAAACGCTCTATCAACCCCGCCTTTCTGAGAGCCTACTCTACTCTGATTGGTCAGATGGTCCAGTTCACCAGTCAGAGTTCAGAATCGCTTCTTTACTCCATTTATATTACCTTTGAAACTTTGCAGCTCTTTTACATTTACAAACAGCAGTATATTAAAAGGGAATACATGAAAAAGCATAATAGGGGCTCTTTAATGATGGTGACGTTGAATTTATGCGATCGTGGTATAGTTTGTTGATGAACTACGTTTAGTTTTTTACCTCTGGTGACTGTAATTATGATTCAAAGTTGTGTTCATTTGTGAAGATTATTGTGATGAATAAAAAGTGTTAAGAATTATAACCTTTTGTTGGTCACAGAGTTTCTGCAATGATCCGAAAGTGAATGGAAAAATCCTTTCGGGTTTTTGTCGAAGAAACAAGAGTGATGATAACTTACAGTTTGGTCTACAAATATATATATATATAAATCTGCCACGTTTATTATCAATTCAATGTCCTCAGTAGTGTAGAAAAATCTTTTTGTCATTTTGTCATAGTAAACCCCGCCCCTTTCTTCCATGCTCATATTCAGACTTGCCTCCATCCAATCAACAACCGATCTGTCGCTACTTCCATTACATCTTGACATTAAGACAGACTGGACAACAGTGGGGCTTGACAGAATGACTGTTACAGAAGTCAAGAAATGGGAAGGTGTGAGAAGGATACAGCACTGGCATGGTTTATGCCCACAAAGACGGCCACACAGCGCATGACATTAGACCACTCCCTCTTGAGCTTATGGGGCTCCCCGAGACGACGGTCCATACAGGGGTACAGCAAACCTATCAACGCTGAACAAACAAGAGAGACAGTCAATCACACCGCTCATGCAATGCCTGAGTGACATCACAGACCACACACACTGCAAAGCTTTGGTAAAGAGAGCAGTGTTTATGTGCGTGAGAATCCTGTACGGAGCCCCTAAAGGGACATGGTGATGGAAAAAATATATGCTTGCAAAACTTGTGCTTTCCTCAGCAAAACTTTCAAGAGAGAACACAAAAGTGCTATAATTTCTCTTTTTTTTTTTTTTCCATCACCATGTCCCTTTAGGGGCTCCGCAGGGTTGCCAGATCTGCACTACATTTAAAACCTAACACAGCCTGTTGCCACAGGTTGATTTTTTTAAAGGTCTGACATAATTGTTTTAAATAGATTTGACTGAAATACTTGTATTTAAATATTTTATAATCTACGAGGGATAAAACTGTGCTTAAATTTTGTGAAGGAAGGCCAGTGGTAAAGAGCTTTTGAGCTGCGTTTATGATCACGATGATATAGTGGTTTTTAGTTCTCACAACAGTGACTGTAAAATATATATTTTAGGTGTGGGAATGACATATTTTGAGATTTATTATTGGGGATATGATTATTAGGGTACTTCTGTGTTATTTCTGTTAAATATTATTACAAAATAACAACTGTTTTCTATGTGAATGTATGAAGTAAAAGTAATTTATTCCTGTGATCAAAGCTGAATTTGTCACAGGCTTCAGTGTCACAGGATCCTTCAGAAATCATTCTAATATGATGATTTGATACTGAAGAAACATTTATGATTATTATCAATGTTGAAAACAGTCATATTTAAGTGGAAACTGATTCTTTAAAGAATAAAAAAGTTCAAAAGAACAGGGTTTATTTGAAACAGAAATCTTTTGTATATTCTGGAAGAAATCTTTAGTGTGTCATTCAGATTTCTAGAAAACAGAATCTTGGCATTATCAGGTCAAGTTAAAGGATCAGTTCACTTCAGAATTAAAATTTCCTGATAATTTACTCACCCTCAAGTCATCCAAGATGTTGCAGTCTTTCTTTCTTCAGTGGAAAAGAAATGAAGGATTTTGAGGAAAACATTCCAGGATTTTTCTCCATATAGTGGACTTCACTGGGGTTCAACGGGTTGAAGGTCCAAATGTCAGTTTCAGTGCAGCTTCAAAGACTCTACATGATCCCAGACGAGGAATAATCACGTCGTAAAGGTCATGCGTGACATAGGCGGAAGTACAGATCCAGAGTCGTGCAAAGACTAAATCAAACGCCCTTTACAAAAAAAAGGTAAAACAACAGTGTTGGACGATTTTGAAGTTGGAGGAGAAAAAGAGAATTTCGCCATACCACGGTACTTCTGCCTACGTCACGGGTGACCTTTCAGCGTGATTACGTAATGCGTGGAGCATCGCAGAGCAGTGTAAGACGAGCATTTGTGGTTAAAAAGTATATAATTTTTATTGTTTTTATAAAATGGCCGATGGTTTCTCTAGATAAGATTCTTATTCCTTGTCTGGGATCTTGTGACTGACATTTGGACCTTCAACCCGTTGAACCCCAGTGAAGTCCACAATATGGTGAAAAATCTTGGAACATTTTCCTCATAAACCTTAATTTCTTTTCCACTGATGAAAGAAAGACATAAAAATCTTGGATGACATGGAGGTGAGTAAATTATCAGGACATTTTAATTCAGGAGTGAATTAATCCTTTAATATGTTTACACTTATACATAAATAAAATTCTTGTGCATACACACACAGCCAGTGCTGTTGCTGTGGACAGAGGCAGTTCAGACGATCACTGCCGCATGTGTCAGAGTGTGTCGTGTGTTTGCGTACCTGCGGCCGTCCCACAGCACGGAGGAACCCACCAGGCAGACGAGAAGATGCTGCTGATGACGTCAGGAGGGAAGAGTGTGACGTTACGCTGCACCTGTAGCAGGTTCAGCACGAGCGCTAGAAGCACGCCCACCATGAAGAGCATGGCGGCGCGGATCAGCAAGTTCATCGTCCGATTGGTGATCATGCTGATGTAGGGACCGCGGGGTATCAGAGCACCGTTGTTCAGTGCCGAAATCTCCGCCATGGTCGCTGTGACTGAAGGATGATGCTGCCGGCGGACATCACACGCCTGTCGAAGAGAAGGTGATAATAATGATGATGACCCAAATGGACAAGATGATGGTTTTCACAGAAATCTGAAACTGTTTCTTGAGCATCAAATCGTCATATTAGAATGATTTCTGACATGTGACACTGGAGTAATGATGCTGAACATTCACAGGAAAAAAATTACATTTTACAATACATTCATATAGAAAATTGTAATAATTTTTCACAATATTACAGTTTTAGTGCATTTTTGAACTAATGCATGCAGCTTTGGTGACATCTAAATTATTCCAGACTTTTCAGCTGTAGTGTAATTTCATAATAACATGTACATAGTCAAAGCTGAACGTCCTAAGAAATATTGAGTAACTGGGAGTATAATCCCATTTGAGATATACACTTAATATCTGCAATCAGAGTACTGTAAATCACTTTTGATAAAAAACACAACACACATCCATTGATAGGTCACTGCTGGTCATGTAAACAAAACTAGAAAAATCTCTCTGATCAAAGGCCACATCAGCAGAAGGCCTTCAGCTCTTACCTCGATTACAATGCAACTACACTCTCATAACAGTTTACCTGAATAACTACTAGTTATTATTCATTAATAAAGGACATACTGAAAGTACTAGTAGGTTAAGGATGAAAAATTCTCTAAAATATCATAATAATATTATGGCTAAACTCGTAGTTTCTGACCTAGTGAGGAGGAAATAACGGTCATATCCTAAATGTGCTAACTTGTTAACTCAATTCTAATAGATAGCTAATAAACATCACAAATTACTCACCGTTGCGCAGTTTTAAACAGTCTTCTCTCTTTCTCTGAACTGAGATATTAAAGTCCTAAGCGAAGGAAGACCTTCTTGCGTGGATAATGCTGAACTTCCGCCCCGCTGATGGCGCGGCTCCCTCCGCAGCCAATCAGAGGAGGCGCTGGTGACGTAAAAAAGAAGAGTTTGGTGATTCTTCTATACGCGTGATATTTTTTCGCTTTCGTGGCAATCTGATTACGCTTAGGTTGTTATTCACGCATATTTAATTAGATTTTTCTCACAAAAGTTGTGTTCACAGGTATCTGAAATCCCGCGCAATCTCGCGTGAGTTTGCGCACCTCTTCTCACCTCCCATTTCCGCTCTAAATTTTCACATTCCCGCCATCATCGGCTGCTCGTGGGACTCGAGCGCAGATAACATCATCATACCCGGCAAAACTCACACACTGACAGTGAGCCACATAGAGAGGATACATTCATTCCCCTTCGCTTTTTTTAAGGAATTACCCTCCCGCAGGTAAACGATATGTGGTTTATGCGCTGAATATGCCCGGGTTTTTATCAGAATGGTCAGTTAGCTGAACCAAGCCTGTCACACGGCCTGGGCTGCTAATGCTAGTTAATTAGCTGCGTGTGGATGATGCGTGTGTCATTATTTCACAGACGCGTGTGAGGATACTGCAAAATAAAGACCCGTTTCAGCGGAATACACGAGTGTTACTTTATTTCAAGGCGGGAACGTGAATGTATGAAGTGTGCGCGCTCCCCAGGGAAGCTAGTCAAGTTGATTTAAAGCGCGCGCAATGTCTTGACGTGATGCGTTTGTTTACTTCTGTCTTTACTCACTGTAACTTCTGCAAACATGCGGGACCTCGGGCTCTTTATGATTAAATCTTATCAAGGAGAGCTTTAGGCATCGCTTTGACGCATGACCTTTGTCAGTTAGTTGACTTTAAATGTCAAAAGTTTGCCATAGTTAAGCTCAGGGCTTTTAAAGATAGAATTATGTGGCTCAGGAGATTTTGTTTCGTGTCGTGGTATATCTGTAAAGATGTAGATTCAATGAGTTTAACGCTTTAATGCTAATTTATCTTGTGCTGTAACGCTAGTTGTCAAAGGTTTTAAATGTCTGGGATGTTGTTATCACAGCAAACAGATTGTTAAGTGACATTTACACTTGATGGGTTCACTCGTATGACTTTGATTCAATATGTTTTAGTTTATTATTTGGGAGTCTGATTCATTTCAGACACATGGGTTGTTTTCTCTCTTGGGTCGTCGTTATAGGAGTTCATTTAGTTTTTATGTGTTCTTTTTTTGGTAATGCGTCTATATACGTTCTCATTCACGACAGGATGAAAATGGTATGTTTTTCTTCAATGAATCGCTCGTTTCGTTGCCGCTTGAGTGGAAACGTCATCGCTGACGTTATTAAATGGATGTAACGTTAATATTGACGTTTACGCGTCTCAGATTTGTTCACGTTGTTCATTGTTTCTGGTCTTTTGTCAGGGCTTTTGTTGAAGATCACTGGCCGCGTCTGCTCGCCCAGAGCCGGAGTTTGAGCGCCTCTCGCACTCATGGCTGCCGCAGTGCCCAAGCTGACCAGCGGAGGCGCTGTCCGCATCCGCATCAGATGTGGCGAGCTGGGGACCACCAAATGGAGAGAGGGTGTCTTTGAAATCCACGAGAGAGACAACAAAATAAACCTGCTGGTGAAGTTCAACAGCGGTGGTGCTCCGAGGATGTTTCAGGTGCAGGAGTCTGTCTCTGCCTTTAACCCTGACAAATTTATTTGACAAGTTTATTGAACCTTTTTAGACAAAATCTAAAAAAAAAGTCATGCAAACGTGTTTTTGGAGTATTAGCCATAAAAATCGGATGCATCAAAATATGATATAGCTTGACATGAAGGAAAAAAGTATTTACATTTTATTCAGAGGCTCAAACTTTGGGGAAAAAAAAAACATGGACAAAAGATGAAGTTCTGATGCTTGTAATGTAAATCAATGAGATCTTTATCATAGTGTAGGGGAATTTTACGGTTAAAGACCAGATATGATGAATGAAGAGCTGGCGTCAGAGTTTAAAAAATAAAAATTGAAGAGAATTTTACTGAAAAATAGTTTGCAGCTTCAAGTCTCACAAGAAGTTTGTTGGGCGCTCTGCATATGTTCACATTTCTACTGCTATTATACAGAGTCCACTAACTACGTCATTACTTCAGGTTGAATTATTCTGATTGGCTAAGAAAAATAGACAAAAATGGTAATCTTCCACACATGGACAGATAGTCAGAAGCGTATCTCCATCCATCACGATGCTGACGATGGGACTCCGAACTTAGGCACAGGATGTCCTGTTAAGTCGTGGAAAGGCGTCTGCAGGTCTCGAGCAGAGTGATAGTGGTCCATCAATACCAATACAAGACCTGCGCACATACAAAGATGCACATGATTCACAGCTTCTTCAAGGTTGAAGTTGGCCCAGGCTTTTACTAGAACAGGAAATATACCCAAAACATACTGATAAGTTGTACTTTTCTCTCAGTCAGCGGTATAGACAATATTCATCATTATTCTCTAGTGTTTGAAAATAAATGCTTTAATATGTGTAGAAGCCATTCAAATAATTAATATTCAGAAAGATAAATGTTGATTAATAACTTGATGATAAATCACTCAAAATATATTGCAGTAGATTCCAGAATCCAACCCTTCAATAGATATTTGCATAAAATCATATATTGAGAGATGAACAAATAAATCCTTATCAAAAGTTTGATCATATTTGAGATTTTTGTAATAAATGATGTCTGGATAATCGGGTAAAGCTGAGTCGCTTCAGTTCAGTCAGTGTTTATCTTGAAATATTACTAACAATATAAGTTATTCTTACGTTTGCTTTAATTATATCAGTGCAGATTTGACCGTAGAAAGACACATGAAGCACGAGCTGAAGGATGTTTGTACAATTATAGAGGGTATGCATTGACGTCATTTTCCCGCTGGAACATGCTCCATCAGCTGGAGTGAGTGGCAAAAGCGCTGCGGCATGACTGGATTTAACTGTGAAAACATGAGTAAAACAAATGATTAAATTAGGGCTGCATGATGTAGGAAAAAACTGACATTGCGATGTTTTGTTTTTCTGCGACAAGAAAAATTATGAACCAAGTACAAGCATAGATGAATATAATGGTACAAACTAGCGTTGTCAAAAGTACCGACTTCGGTGCTAAGTCTGTACTGAAATTTTAAAAATGTGACTCTTTGAGCACTGTTGAGTGGGTTCGTAAACACCTGATTGGCCATTGTCTTCATGACTCATCAGATATGTCTGTGATTGGCTTCAATGATTAACACTTCAAAAACATGTTAGCAATAGTCATCAGTGACGCTCTTCACGGAGCGCTTACACAGATACACGTGAGAGCGTTTTAAAGCAGACATTTATCAGCGGACCGGATCAAACGTTCATGCGTTCAATTTCAAATGCTCCTGTGCATTGATCATTGTAACCAATCACAGACATATCTGATAAGTGCATGAACACAATGGCCAATCAGAGGTGTTTACGAATCTGCTCAGAGTCACGTTTTTAAAATTTCAGTACCAAAGTCGGTACTTTTGACAACGCTAGAACAAAGATACAAATAAAAATAAATAGTGCTTTGTTTTTCAGCTAAGTCTTAACAGTATTCAGGTACAGAAATTGAATAATCAAATGTAAAATAACACTGTGTAGTCTCACTGTATAAATTAAACAATTAATCTGTTAAAACTACAAAGTGATTTTTCTCTTTGTCTTTTGTTGTTTAACATTCATGACGCAAAAGCAGCTGGGGTTGCTGTCGCTTTAAGACTGAATGCGTGGCGCGGATCCAAAATACTGTTACACATCCGATTTTCTTTCTCAATTTGTTTTGTTCACCTAAGCCATTATCAATTGTGTTACGAGGATATACGGTCTTTTACATGCATTTTGACTTTTTTTTTGTTGCATCTGTGTCCGTTCAGGCACAAATAGACATGGAAGAGAGCGGCATTCAGTGTTCACGTGCATTTGCTCGGCTGTGTGTGTGCAGTAAACAGACACACTATCTTTATCTTCTCTTCGTGTGCTCTCATGGTTCAAAATCTCTTGAATGTTTAAACTGACTGGACCAAAAACACGTTCAAATGATAAACTTTCATTGTATGATGGTCAATTTTTGCAATTTAATCAGTCACCTGAGTTTTGAACCGTGGCGTCTGGTCCGTATGGATTATCGATCCCTGTTCCAGGCATCGCACATCCTGTGATGTGACTATCGCGGGTGTACACATCACGATTTTGATGCTAAAACGATATATCGTGCAGACCTAAGGCTGAGCGATATGGCAAAAAAAATTAAATTTAGTTTTTTTTTTTTTTTTTTTTCCAGAACGATTGACCGATTCACGATTTATTTTTTTAAATATTTAACTAGTCAACTTAACTACAATATGACGTTTTTGGGTGTTGCGCTCGTATCTTGCGTCTTTTGCAGCGTCTCACCCTTGAAACGGCATTCTAAAACATGCGATTTCTCAATTTAAAAATAATAAAATCTAGGCAAAACATTAAATTTGAATTAATCGCAAAAATCACCCAGCACTAGATTAAACTGAAGATTGTACTCCATGGTGTTCCTGTTACTACTTACCAAAGATCCAGTAATCCATGGATATTGACATGCAGCCAGGAATCGTGTTTCCTGACATTTATATGTGCCTGATTTTGACGCCGGGGAAATACATAAAAAAAAATCTGCCTGTGAACACTTTATATAAATACAATATAGGTCTAGATCTGAGTGATCACTTATATCAATCTTATATCGTCATCCAGTCCTAAAACTTGTATAGTTTTTGTCAGCGTTTATTTAAAAACACCTAATTATGGAGAATATAAGCTGGTAAATTATTTAATTGATTATTGTCAATATATATAAAAATACAATATATAGGGTATGATTTTGCCTCCAAATCTAAAATTTTTACACACAATAACTGTAAATCCAAATTTCTCTGTCTGGAGTTGTTTCTGTGAATTCCAGCGATCCATTTGCTTCTTTTTTCTGTAGCTTTCAGCAGTCTGTGAAAATATACCTCAGATTTCTTGTCAAATCTATTTGTACAGTCAATCTCAAAGCTCTTTCCCGTTTTGAAGAGGTTTTGTGTTTTTCTCTGCATTCACACTGGAACAAATGCTGCCACTCAGTTTATTTGCCACTCAGTGGGCATAACCGCAGTCACTTTTACTTGCTATAAAGTCTAAACTATCAATCATATGACAGAAGGCATGTAGTAGATTGTGTGTGACAAGTTTATCAGCAGTTTTGATCATTTAGAGGCCTTAGAAATTTGGCTTAAGAAACAACTGTAAGGTTTTCCTCAGTCATTCAGTGTAAGTTTAAGATATGAGCATTAAATGTATTTTCTGAATGCCATTTAACCTCATTTTGTTTTTTGTTACAGCTGAATCACAATGTAAAGCAGGTGTCATGGTATCAAATGCAAGGCCCAAACCGTGTGACTTTGACTCTGAAAGACTCAAGTGTTGTCATGATGGACAAACTGTCCATGATGGTTGCAAAAAAAATGAAGGAATACCTTGAAAAAGTCCGGCTCGGTAAACCAGCAGGTATGTTTCTTTGCCCGTTACTACTTCTACTTGTCACATCACTATCCATAGTTTTTCGAGCCACGTTAACTTTTGTTTTTGATCTTTATTTAGTTTTAAAGACGAACCAGGGAAGTGCCAGTTTTGGATTAGTTCTTGGGAATCGCGCAGCACAGAATGATTCTGGCCTTTCTCCATCAGAGAAACAGGTAGCGCAGCATCACAAGGCTGTAGATGCTCATGAACTCATTTATAAATGTTATGACTGACCTGTTATTTCTTTTAGATCACACCGAGACGTCCCAGTCTTGACAGCAGAGAGGACGGCACTCCCCGAAAGCCTCTTGGGAGTCCCAGCCGGGTCACGTCCACACCCGGCCGCAATGGGCTCTCTGAGAACAGGTGTGCAAATTTACCCTGCCAATGCTTTTAGATTTGGGTACAGTGCCTCTAGAAAGTGTGTATACTCTTTGCTCAGTGAAATGTTGTATTTCACTTTAAGTTTTGTTTTTTGTTTTTGAAAAGCATATGAATAGCCTTGAACACAACTAAAAGAAATTTCTGTCCTGTAGGAGTGAGAAGAGGAAGAGGCTGATGAACGCTGATGGCGATCTGACCGAGGACTATCCCAAAGAGAATGACTCCTCTAGGTACATGTCCTCTCTTTGTGTAAACTTGAGTCATTTTGACACGCTACTGTGCAAAGTAAAGCTGGCCTTTTTTAAATCCTAATAGATTATGAAATCTGGTTGCTTCTCACATCTGTCTTCATCTTAAACATGCACACACTACAAGATGTTATTAAAGGGTTAGTTCACCCAAAAATGAAAATTTTGTCATTACTCGCCCTCATGTCGTTCTTTACCCGTAAGACCTTTGTTCATCTTCAGAACTCAAATTAAGATATTTTTGATGAAATCTGTTGGCTCAGTGAGGCCTGACAGTTATAAGGAAAGATATTTTACTCTTTCAAACAACCAGAAAGCTACTAAATCATATTTAAAACAGTTCATGTGAGTACAGCGATTCATCCTTATGAAGCGACGAGAATACTTTTTGTCCACCAAAAAAACATCTTGGTTCCATGTCATGCCACACGCTCCACAAACACTTGGATGTGCACCAAATAATGGTGCACATTTATCTAGGTTAACGTTAGAGCGAGCTGACTTTTAAAGTTGCTACTACTTACATGCTTCAAGAGATGAGCCATATTTGAGGTCGATGAATGATAGGCAAATGTTTGGATTTCCTGCCTTTAACAATCTGTTCGCCACTAAATGTGTGACTTCACCACTTCCTGAGGAATTCATTTTTTGTGGCCCACTGACTGATATCAGTTTTGGTTGACTAAGCCTCTTCTCGTTGATGACTATTAGGGGGAAGCCCTAATATTTATCCTATTTAACATAAAGCACGCACTACTAGGCATAAGAGAAATAACAAGTTTAGATGGAAAGGATCTCAATGCAGCGCATTGTCTGCATCTGAGTAACAAACTATGTACATATTTACAGACTAACTTTGCCACTCACTGCACAGAATAGACGCAGAGAGAGGCAATCCTGTGTCGGTACGCGGGGCAGTACTGGCAAAATCTTCCAACTTAATGAAAACTAGTGTTTATCCAAAAAAAAAGTCACTAGATTTGTCACTGTATCTTTCATGGTAAAAGGCGGTAAATATAGTGCTGAAGTTTCCCTGTGTGTGAGACGCTGGAGCTTGAATAAACTTTTTCTCTGCTGGTTTTCAGCAACAATAAGGCCATCACAGACTCCTCGAGAAAGTTTCTGCTCAGCTGCAAAGAGAAACTCAAGCAGTCAGAGGAGAACAGAGCATCTGGTCAGTACTACCTCTTCAGTTTATCTACTGTAACTACTTCCCCCTCGGCTTTCTTACATGTGCTCAATGCTTTATTTTCTCAGCTCCACACACTCCTGCTCCTCTCCAGCCAACATCCTTTTATGGGAGCAGAACAGGAAGTAAAGACTACACACAAACACATTCGTTTCTGGACAGGTAAAGAGCCTGAGATTCAGTGTTGTTACTCATTGCCAATAGACTGAATCTACAGCATCACCGCAATAACGTACATTTGATCAAAGTTTGGAGATGGCAGTCTGAATTGAATGTTGATCTGGTTAATAGTGCACAAGAAGTACATGGTCTTCAGTTGCTGCACAGACGTAGAGAGTGACTAGTATAATCCAGTTCAAAAAACAAATTGATTAAAAGCACACAAAGTTTTCAGTTTGGGTCCTGTTCTGAATTCATCAGTGGTTACTGAACTAGAAGTCTTTTCAGTCTCATCAGTTGTGTACTGGTTTGATTTCTGAGGTTTTTGAGAATTTTGCTCTGTTTACACCTGGCATTAAGATGCTTTTTGGTTGATCGGATCACAAGTGGACAAAGCTAAATACAGGTCTATATGGGGTGTAAAACATTATAAACCTGTCCACTTCCAACCACTTCCAGAGGTAGTCGAAAATGCATTCGACCGGATTGCTTTCGTAGTGAAAATGCTCATGTGGTCGAATGTGTTCGAACAGCCACTAAAGACGGTCTACTCTCCACCTATATTATCTAACCAGACGGGATTTAAACTTTGTCTGCTGAAGACCCAAGTTTGGTTTGAAGATGAAAAATGTACCAAGCACAATGTTTTCTCACGATTCCTGATTTCTAAAACCCACTCAGTGCTAGCCCTCTCTTGCGGCTGTCAGAGCAGAAACAAAACTCTGTGTTTTTCCGTCATCTCCGGTCGCATTTATATGTAAATTGAGTGAGCTTATTTCATCCATTAGATCTGAAAAAGCCTTTACATTTACCCGCCCATAGACCATATCCTCAAAGAAATCAGGACAGAAGTGGTTTAAAGTGGACGGAAGAGACTGATTAAATCACCAGGTGTAAACGGGAATGAATCTCCCTCATCTACTTGTTTCGATTGACAAAAACGCATAATATCAGGTGGAAACGTCCTAAAATCAGTGCATGACTTGCCTGTGGAATGCTACGAATCTTATGAGATCTGACCCTGTGCTCCCTAAATCTTCTCATTTTCAGGCCCAGCAGTACAGGCCAGTGTCCGTCTGCCAAAAGAAGCCTAATGTTGCCCAATCACTCAACTCCCTTTAAAAAAGTGCGCCCAACTTTGGACTACGGTGGCTGGAACAAACCAAGACCATCCGCACTGGCCCAGCCTCAACCTCCACTGCAAGGGTGAGTGTCTGTGACTCACTAACAGAGGGCCCTGTCAAATACAATTGAATACAAATGAATTTTTCTGGGTTGCAGGACTCCAGACTGCGCCTAAAAATGGTGCGATTTGCAAACAAAAATATTTATTTAAATGTTTTTTTTTTGTTTTTTTTTGCTGAGATCGCCACTGTTGACAATTTAAACTTGCATGTTATGATTTAAAAACTTGCTTTTACATGGGCTACTCTTCCCAGAACACGCATCACATTGTTTGTTGTGTTGACGTAAGAAAATGAAACGATGGACATTAAAGTTTTAGTGGGAAAAGAACAAAACATTTCACTCACTGAGTTCGAGCACCAAAATGCACACGGGAAAGCGAGGATCAGACCTTTTCGAACGGTCCCAATCTGTTGAACTCCAGTGTTGACTGCACACCTGCTAATAAAAAGCAGCCTAAAGTTGTGCAAGCATTAGGGAGATCAAAAACGACAGCGGATCATCTTTTTCTGCCAATGAATGAAAACCCAAGCAAAAGTGCAGAAAAGGCAGTGGATAAACTACGAAAGGTTAAACATGTCAGCTGTGTGGACACTAACAATATATGGATTGTTGTCGTCAAGATCTTTTAGTTCATGCTGTTTTCTGCGTGAAGTTCATTATTTGTTGCACACTTGCCATCTATTAATCACAATAAGAGTTGTTACTTTTAATAAAGACTCGCCTTTTAAATTCTGGCTGTTTTATAATGAAATTCAAACGAATGGGTTTTTGTGGCTCTTTAATGTGCCGTGACGGATGTCTGTAGAGCAGTTCAAGCAGCATGTGAACAGATCATCTCTTCGGATTTACTACTAGTTACAGCACCAAATAAACATGAATGAACATCTGAAAGCATGTTGAAAGATACAGTACAACTTAATGAAATGAATAATGTCTCGTAATCGATCAATCTGTGTTTCAACTGTAGAGAGTCAATATAATAGCTTGTCACCAATGCCATGTCACATTTACCTTTACGTTCAGTGACCATAGACTTACTACTCCACTAGAAATATAACTGTAGAGAGGAGATTTTGCTAAATATATGCACTAAATTACATATTCATTGTTTACTTAACCTGTGAGCTAAATGAGCTAAAAATAATTCATGACAAGATAAACAATCGAAGAGCTGCCTTTCAGCAAATTTAATCCTCTAATATTACTGAAGAAAGACTGAATGTGTGCAAGACATTTGGATGCAACAGACCAAACCACATTCATTGTCCAAGTGATGCTGACATTATTATGTTCTGACACAGTTTCAGATTCTGTGTAGAGAACAATTCTCTAGTTCTCAAGCTGGAAAAGCTGCTCAGCTCCCACTTTAAGTGAACCTTAGTTTTTGTTATTTTAAGTTTAACAAAAAAAAAAATCAGCTTTTTTGTTTTTTGCTCTGGAGAACGTTTAGCATTTGTGTTGACGGTAGTTGTCATTCTGTTAACAAAAGAAACTCAGAGAAGTTCATTATTGTTTATTGGGTGTAATGGATAACATGCTTTGATTTGCAAAATGCACATTGTTTCACATACTGTACATTATTGCAGCTCCTCTATTATCCTCTATGTGCTGATTTCTACAGAGGCCAGTGTTTTGATTGGCCAGCTGACTTTTTGTCTATAGCTCATCACATGCCTGTTGTTTGATTCTCCTTTAGATTCTCCAATCTTGGGAACACATGTTATATGAACGCCATACTGCAGTCACTCTTCAGCCTGCCCTCGTTCTCAAACGACCTGTTGAAGCAGGGCATCCAGTGGAAGAGGGTCCCCGTCAACGCCCTTCTGAAGTACGCTCATGCTGGGGCATTTTCCCCTAAATTAGCTACTAATTTTTTACATAATCCTAAAAATTCACTAAAAAAATAAACTGCTCTTGTTTCCATATGAAGGCGTTTTGCTCATCTGCTGGCTAAGAAAGACGTTTCCCCTCCAGAAGTGAAGAAAGATCTTCTACGGCGAGTGAAGAACGCCATTTCCTCAACAGCTGAGCGTTTCTCTGGTTACATGCAGAATGTAAGACTCTTCACATCAGGCCCGTTCACACCAAAGACAATAAAGTTTTAATGTTTCTAATTGTGAGAGGAAAAACAAAGTCCATAACCTAACTATAATGTTAAACACCATAAAGGAATAATATTCTGTGTTTCCCACAAGATTTTGGGACTTCATTTTTGTAAAATTAAGAGCTCCAACCCATGTTTAATGTGCAATTGAGAAAAAATGGACTTGTACCTTAACTTCAAAGTGGACTTAACTTTTTTTTTTTTTGCATTATGGTGCATTATGAAACTGTGGCGGAACAGATCAATGGGAAACACTTATATTGTTTCGGAACAATTTTTCCAGCTGATGAGCCAAAACATTGATAGACAATCGGTATCCATCCGACATTAAAGAGCTTGAGCATTTAAAGTGGCAGATGATGAAACTGCAGCGTTCCTCCAGTAAACAAAACTAGGTCGACCAATATTTAATTTTTTTGGTGGCTTATATCTTGGGGCCCTGTCCACATGAACATGGGAATTTTCAAAACTGCAGCTTTTTCAATGTGGTCTGGCAGTTTGTCCACACGCAAACAGTTTCTGGTCACTGAAACCAAACTTTTTTTTTGAAAACTCTTGTCAGGGTGAAGGTTTTTAGAAACTCTGGTTACAGTGTTGTTGTGTAGAGATTTTTTATTTATTATTTTTATATATATATATATAAATAACATATTAGATGACCGTAAACGAATGTAGATGGAGACTGAGCGCTGTGATCAGGTGCTGCCGTTCTTAGGGGTTCTCAACGCCGCCTGTCAAAATAAAAGTCCCACTTCTAACCCATCGGCCAATCAGACAAATGCCAAAATATCATTTAAAAAAATATTTTTTAAAAAGGCCAAATATCGTCCGATATATCAGTTGACCACTAAACGAAACATTATCGTCTGTTGGTGTGGATGGCGATACAGTTATCATTCTTGGTGTGACCTGTGTACATATTGGATAAATAATGTTCATATGACGCAAGTGCCAATCAGCTGTTTTTGCCCAGGATGCCCATGAGTTCCTGAGTCAGTGTCTGGACCAGCTGAAGGAGGATGTGGAGAAGATCAACAAAAGCTGGAAGAATGAGCCCTCGGCCTGGGACGAGCCTCAGAGCGCGCGGTTAGCTGAGGACGTGGACACCTCGCGCATCTACACCTGCCCTGTTACTGTCAACATGGAGTTTGAAGTGCAGCACACCATAACATGTAAAAGGTGAGTTGGTAGCATTTAATAAAGCAATCATGTGTTATCTGATTTTTACTGATACTGACTCAGTCCTCTCCTCTGGCGAGCAGCTGTGGAGAAGTGGTGACGAAGCGTGAGCAGTTCAATGATCTGTCCATCGACCTTCCTCGCAGGAAGAAAACACTCCCTATGAGATCCATACAGGATTCTCTGGATCTCTTTTTCAGGGTGAGCCCTACATCTTACCCGCTGTCAAATGTGAACGATCAAAACATTAAAGGACTGTTTGCATGAGACTCACCAGTAAGCTTTGTGCTTTTGGTCACATGCCCAGAGCCATTACTGTTACATAAAACTGCGACTGTCACTCAAGAACAGACTTTTTTTTTTAATAATGCCAGGTTCTGACTACACTGTAGTTTTGTTTTATGGTAGTCGCTGTGTCAGATTATGCGATTTTTGACTCTTACATTCTTGTCGTTTCATGGACAAGAAATATGTCAGACTACACGTTGCTTCCTGAACAATTGGCGTCTTTAACGACGTGTGTGATCTCATCGAAGGCGGAACTAGCGACTGAATTCCAGAATCAAGAGCGTAAACAATAGGGCTGGGTATTTCACAATTTGATAAGGATTTAAATATTGATTATTTTGTTTATAAATGTGGCACAGTACATGGCAATTTTTTCTAAGGAAGGAAAATCTCATCAAATGCTCTACTAGACATGGAGTCAGTTGGTAATGCATTACTATAACACTGAAGGTTAAAATGAACTGATCTGTAATTTAAGTGTGTAAACAAAAGTAAAAGCAAGTAAAAATAAAGTTATAACTACTAAGTTTACCATCACATTTCTTCAATTTCTTTTCAGATATAAACATTTAAATGGTGGCTGTTATAAAAACATGACATATTTATTCAAATATGCATTAAATATTGAAGAACACTATTAAAAATTAATTTAATATATAAAATATATTTAGCAAAATGCTGTACAGTTCATTTTTCTTGCTGATTAATAAGTTTATGGTCACTGAATATGGTTTGTCTGAGGTAAATTTGACATTGTTTGCAAGCTGTTTTATTGATGTCTTTTTTTGCGGTTGAAACACTTAGCGATTAGCGATTGCATGAGACAGGATAAGGATTCCAGTAAGTTGCACTATCTTTTAACATGCCTTCAGATGTTCATTCACGTTTATTTCACGCTGAACTGGTATTAAAGTGGAGGTTCAGTTCATGTGCGCGTCACGTGCTGCTGCTTCTCTTGAACTCAGATGCTACAGTGATCTGTCACACCACATTAAAAGGGCCAAAACTGTATTTATTTTTTTAATTTTGTAATAAAATGGACAGAATTTGAAATCCGAGACTGTTTCATATCAAAAATAACAAACAATAAAGATTATTGCAATTTATTTGATGGGAGGTGCACTACAATGCCCCATCCCATTCATTCTTTAACTGAAAACAGGATAGACCAATCAATTCTTGGGGTTTAAGAATCTGTACAGTTTTGTAAAAATGAGAATCAAATAAAATCGAAATATTTTACCCAGCCCTAGTAGGCAAACAAAGACTACCGAAGCAGTGTTTCAGTACTCCGCGGGTTTCTGAAGTGCCTCCAGCATCTATCTTTTTCCGTTTTGTCGTGGCAGTCCCTCCTCTGTTGCATAACTCAAACTAGCAGTACCAGTACCATAGTCTCATTTGTTTCGCCATGCTTAAGTTGTGTACGGACGAGCTTCTGTGCTCCTTTATTGGTCAACGGCACAGATGAGACGGAACCTGTCGTGGAGGACTGAAAAAAATGTAAGCAGGCTAGTCAGGACGTCGTGAATCATCAGACGCACAATCTGTCAACACGCTATACGAGATAAAATGATTAATTGTTGCGTCAAGATGTTTGTCATGTATGAATCACCACAAAATCTAATGCAAAAATCTGAACACATTTTCTTTCCAAACATTCCTGACTCTAAATATCTCTAGTCCAACTGTATCAACCTTTATTTTTTCAATCTACTGAATGTTTTTCCTGAATTCTTGCCTGGCTAAATAAAACAGTTTTGAGGTTTCAGTTTTCCCTGATCCTGTGACTGTAAACGATAAACTGCTTGTGACTGACAATCAGTGTGAGTTTAATTTCTGTTTGGATAGTGAGTTCTGTTTCACAATATGGTGAATTTTCATGACCTGCTGACTGTGTTTGTAGATGGAGGAGATTGAGTATTCCTGTGAAAAATGCAGTGGAAAAGCAGCGACTGTCTCTCACAAATTTAGCCGGCTTCCCAGGTTGGTATTAACAGACACACAAACTTTAGCTTTGAATTTTGGTTGATTGCAAACAAACATTGGAATGACTGTCTCCTGCAGGGTGCTGATTCTTCACCTCAAACGCTACAGCTACAATACTCAGCTATCTTTAAACAGCAAGCTGGGCCAACAAGTCCTGATCCCCAAGTATCTGACGCTGCTGTCCCACTGCACAGAGGTCACGCGCCCCCCTCTCAGCCTCGGCTGGAGCGCACAGACAGCCATGTAAGCCTCGTTCACTTACTGTCATTTAGTGTAGCGTTCTTCACACTCGCTAACGGCTCGTCTCGTTTCAGCTCCAGGACTCTAAAGACGTCTCAGTCAGTCAACTCTTCGACACTACGGTGAGAATGTCCCTCTGATCTGATGCTAAGATTAAACTTAGTCTTGATGTGTTCACACTCATGTGCTCTAAATGGGTGGTTTACAGGAAAGGTTCTCAAAAGCCAGAAAGCTCGGGCAGTGTGTTGTGCGACTCTGATAGTGAGGAGGAGCTCGTCAGAAAAGTTGGTCGCAGACATCATCTGGAAGACGACAGGACGGAAGAGGTGAGAGGAACTGGTTCTCCTTAATCAGTCCACATGGTGTTTGTAAACCTGTCGTGTCACGAGCAGTATAGATGGTGTAAGGTGTAAAACAGACATGCTAGAATGTAAAATTTATTAACATATTGTGCCTTTTAAAATTAATCTGACCAACTTGCTCTCCATCTAACCTCCTCAGGGGCAGCACAGTGAGCACTCAGAGTTTAACGCCATCAATGATGATGAGATGCTGGCAGCCGTCCTGGAGATGAGTCGACACGACACTAGTCTGTCCGGATGCCCTGATGACGAGCCGACCAGCAGTCCTGACACAGGGTTTGGAGATGCTGACGGACAGGAACTGACTCATCATTTGGACCTGCTGGATGGAGAGAAACAGCCTGCAGGTACATGACTCTAAACTGATGCCTGTTAACTAGATTTCATGCCAGTAGACTTCATGATGACATGCAGTATAGTGTATATTCCAGTCCCTCCAGAAAAACGTGATCATGTGATCACTTGATTTCATGCACAATCAGCCAAAGTCCGCATATTTATGTGGGGGTTTTTTCAAATACGCTGCACTTTCGCTGCATAAATTGCCGATTTCAGCAAGCAAAATATGTGGGGCTAGCATGATTTTATAATCCCTGTATTTTCGTTGCAAAAAAGTCACATCTTAGCAGAAAGTTGAAAAATGTTGCGTTTACTTCACACAAGTAAAGCGCCATTATTTTCTCCCTATTGCCATGGGAACCATATGAAGTGACGTAATTACGCAACGTGAACATCATCTGCAAATCCCGCGGTGAAACCCTTATGAAGCACGCAAATCATTCTCATTTGCCAACAAAAATAAGCGCACAAGACCGCGCAAAGCAGTTTCCCAGTGTGTTACATGACAGTGGGGCAAAATATTTTGCACTCCGTGCAACTGCGTGTTGGACCACAGACGGAAGTCAACGCTGTATATTAGTAGTATGTAAAGTAATTTACGCTGCAGTAAGAGATTGCACTTTGTGCTTTGGAAGCACTTAATTTAACAGAAGATGCACATTTAAACGGGAAGCACACATTTTATTTTTTTAATATTTTATTTATTCATTTGTTACAGAAGTTGTTGAATATATTCCTTTTGTAAAGCTACAGAACTTGTTTGACTTTGAATTTTGTTTGAGTGTTTTGTAAGTTTGAGCCATGTGTTAATTAAGGTCTGAAATAAGACAGAATGAGAACTTAAATATTCTGTGATTTAGTATCATAGGAAGTAATAAGAAATGACTCTTTACATTAAGGTAGTAGCCTAGTGAGAACAGGGTGTTGGGGGAATCACCTTTTTTTCCTCTTTAGCATCAAACCGCAGTTTTTGCAAGTTCCCGCAATTTCATCGCATAAAATTGCAAAAAATATCCTGCATATTCCATTGCATTTTTAAAGAAAATGTGCTGCATAATCAAGGATTTTTGCCCGCAACAATCACAAAAAAATCCAATTTTTCTGGAGGGACTGATATTCTGAGCCTTGAACGAGCTGTTTGTGTGTGTAGATGCTCTGGAGTCTCTAGATCTGACCATGGATGAGAATAAGGAGAACCAGACGCCTGAAGGTGTGCAGGGAGAGCTGGACTGGGTGCAGCAGTACAGTTTGGAGCAGGAGCGAGAGGAGCAGGAGCTGCAACAGGCCCTCGCACAGAGCTTGCAGGAACACGTAAGGGCCACGATACACCTCTACACTACTACTTTATATATTTTTAATAATTACATATCCGTGTATAGAGTGCCAAAAAGGTTCTATATAAGGAGAAATGTCTAAAAATTCACTTTTATAAGGTGTTTGAGCACAGATGTGGCCTGTGTGTGTGTAAACTACCAGCCTATAATGGTAAAAATCCACCCACTCTTTTTTTCTTTTTGTAATCCCCATAATTCATAAACAGTCTCTATAAATGAACGGTTCCAGGTTTACGTAAGAGGAGGGGGAAGCCCTGCCCACGACTGCTGATGAAATCTGCCTTATTACCACGTTTATCTCTTTGTCAGAGCATTTAACAGCAGAATTCTGGTTTTCATTTGTTTGGTTCATATTAACAGCATATACAGTGTATATATTGTATATGTATATTATGCTGCTGTCACTTTAATAAACGGATCTAATATACAAATGCGTGTAGAGATGATCAGAACCAGAATTAGTGTTAGTTTTTGGTGGAGTATCCGAGGCACTAGCTCCACCCTCTTCTGGAAAGCAGGGGTGGGGAGCAGCAGCTAATTTGCATTTAAAGACACATGCACGAAAACAGCGATTTTTCTTCCATTCAAAATGGATATTTACAACATGATATAGTAAATGATCTGTGGGGTATTTTGAGTTGAAACTTCAGGCTCATTCTGGGGACACCAGAGACTTAAATTAAATTGTGCTAAAAGGGGCAAAATGGGTTCCCTTTAAATAATTGAGTAATACTTTCTTGTTTGATGGATTATTTCAATTTTTCTAGCAATTAAATTGCTTACAAGCTGTTTTAATTCATTAAGTCCATAAATTGATCTCATGATGAAAAAGGTTCTATATGTGAGACGCTCTTGACGGAGCCCTATATAGTTCCATATAGAACCTTATCAACTAAGAGTGCTACATTTGGGTTTAAATACATTCTTTATATGTTTGTTGTGGATTGTGCTTTGAATTTTACAATTCTTGATCCTGTGAATTTTAAACCTGGTCTATTTGTTTTCGTCAATGTTTCACTAAAGTCCAAATTCTCCCACCAATTACATTTGTGTCTTCAGCATGTTTGTAGAATATGCTGATAAACTGAATCACAACCAAACAAATAGAGGTAATTATGCATTACATTTAATAAAGAATCAATTTCGTTTAGCTTATTGAAGCAAAAAGTGCCCCTATTATGCTATTTTAAAGACTCTTAATTTTATGCAGTCTCCTACAACAGGTTTATATGCATAAAAGATCAAAAAACACATTTTCTCATAATATCCATGGCAGTGTCTGAGACTGTCCATAAAGGATTCGGTCACACTAAACCCCTCCTTTCTGAGAGTCTGCTCTACTCTGATTCACCAGCAGTCAATAAAGACCATATACTGCCATTATGCAAATTAGTTACAAACGTATTTAGGTTCAGCAGGAAGTGAGTGGAATTACTGACGACTCATTTCAGCAGTTCAGAATCATTACTTTGTTTTAGGAGAAAAAAAACTCCATTCATCTGAACATTGCAGTTACAAGCTACAGGAAAGGGAATATATGGAAAAAGCATAAAAGGGGTACTTTAATGAAATATGTCTTTCCTCCATTTTGATTTTTGGGTTAAGTGGCACGGACATATTTAGTTGTAGTTTTTTAGCACAATCTTCTTGTCAGCTGTACCTTTCCAGTGTCGCTCATCTTTGTCATCAGCACAGCTGAACCGATCGTGACAATGATTGTACAATAAGAGCATGTCTGTTAATTGTGCAGGAGGCGAGAGAGATGCGAGAAGATGATGATCTGAAGAGAGCCACTGAACTCAGCCTGCAAGGTCGGTATGACGTTATCGAGTCACATGATCTTTGAGTGCGTGTTTTGTGTGTTAACTTGTTTCTGTTGTTGCAGAGTTCAATAACTCTTTGCCTGAGTTGCTGTGCTCTGATGACGACTCTGGCAATGAAGACGGTCTGGATATGGAGTACAGTGAGGCTGAAGCTGAAGAGCTCAAGAGGAACGCTGAGGTGCGTCTCTGAACCCTCTGTGTGCTTTAAGAAGACCGTTTTCATGGCGTAGTTTTAACAACTGATTTGTATTGTAGACTGGAGAGCTTCCCAACTCTTTCAGACTCATCAGTGTGGTCAGTCACATCGGCAGCAGCTCTTCATCAGGTATTGACTGATTTTACCTTCATGTTCTCTGTGTTGCACTGCAGAGTAAGTGCGGTACTTTTGACTGGACGCTGCTTGTTTCCTCCTGTAGGGCATTACATAAGTGACGTGTACGACATGAAGAAACAGTCGTGGCTCACGTACAATGATCTGGACGTCTCACGCACACAGGAGTCCACCGTTCAGAGGGATCGTGACCGGAGCGGATACATCTTCTTCTACATGCACAAGTCAGTCTCTTCTTCAGTGCACACCATCGGTTGAGCCTGTCTAACCGTGCATGCGCACAAATCTGCATTCGAATTTTGTCACGAACAGACTCTGTCAATAACGTTCACACTAGAATTCATGAGAAAATTTAGGAATAATTGCCACATGTAGGTAATCAACACATTTATAAGGCCACCATGAGTATGTGATTATTACATTTATTAAAACTAAAATCATAACTAAAACAATTTCATTAGTTGAAATAAAATAAACCTCAACTAAAATAAAATCAATTATGAATAAATACTTCAGTGACATTTCTGATTTGTTTAGTTTAAGTACTAAAATAACAAAATAAAAATACCAACTAAACTAAACCTTTTATATAAACATATTTTCAAAAATTTTATTCAATGAATTCAGTGATTCAGATTTCACTGGCCCCACAACAATAAAGTAATAAATAAATAAAACGAATGGGTCCCACTAATAATTGCGTGGATTATTTCTTATTTGCACACAAAAAATCTCCGCCTAATTCCCAACACGTTCGTACGCACATGAATTTCTTAACCTTGTTCTTATTTTAGTGCAACACAATGCTTCGTTTACATGTTAAAATCACAATTTACTAATACCGGAGCATGGCCCGAGACCCACTCACTAATTTAGTTCAGAAACATGTCACTTTTTTCACCTTGTTTCAGTTTGCAGGTATGTAGCTAGGCTAGTTGTTTTTCCCCATGAGGTTTTTAAACCATAAGCAAAAGTTCCTTGTAAGTGTTCTTTAGCCTACTGATTTTTGTTCATGTTCATGGTATTCAGCCACAACTTAGAATGTGAATGTTTGTTTCTTTTTACTTCATTGGAATCAAGAGTCAGAATCGTTAAGCAGAATGGGAATCGTTAAGATTCAAACTATACCCAACCCTAGTTGTGAATTAGGCACAAGTTTTCCGTGTGCAGATAAATGAGTTGCTCATGAGAGAACCAGTGTTGTGTGTATCTGATGAGGTGTGCTTGTGTTCAGAGACGTGTTTGAGGAGCTGTCTGAGCTGGAGAAGGCAGGAGGGAACGGTGAAGCCGGACGCACAGTGCTGCAGCCGCTATAATCGCGCTTTAACATCCCATCAACCACGTGGATCCTGACGATCGCTGAGCTGAGCCGAGGGTAAAGCCACACCCTTCATCAGTGCTACTGAAGACCGTCCACACACACACACTTAACCCCTTCTTAGGGCACTTCTCTCTTTCCTATTTCTCCCTGTGAACTACTGTAGACTTGCAGTTAGATGGGTAAATGTTCTAGAAACTCATATAGGTGCAAAATGTTTATGGGGAGCAGCAAAGAAAAATAAATGTATAAATATTGAAAGCTTTTTGAGTTTCTCAAAGGTGTAACTTCAACATCAAAGAAGTTGGCCCTTTAATTTTTTTTTTTTGTTTGCCTTTAATACGAGAAGTCCCTTTGGTAAACTTTTACGCATTAAATATTTGAAATCCGCTTGTTTCTCTATGAAATCTTTTTTTTTTTTTCCTTCTTTCCCCTCTGCAAATTTTAGATTTCCTTCCTGATCTATTGCATACAAAACTTTATTCTTGTATGTTTTGGTGGATTATTGAATACGGGGTGTCTGTTTCTCGTTTGATATGCAGCTGAAAATGTGGTGCAATATTTGCTTTTGCCAGTTGGCTTTTATATGACCTACAGCGATGAGAGAGACTTGGAAGCGGTTTATATTCAAGGCTTTACTGATGACTGTTTGTTGTTTTATTCTTCTTTTATAAATGTTAATCTAACAAGCTCAGTGGTATTGATGTAGCTTGTCTTTTTTTAAAGAGTGCCTCTCCGACACCTACAGACCTAGTGAACCGTTTAGTTTTCCTTCTGTATAGAGCTTTACGTTGTGAAGTTGCACAGCCGTCGTGTTGAATGTGTGTCTTCAGAAAGAAGAAATGTTCAAACGCCTTTACTGGATATAGAAAGCATCCAATGTGACTGCTTCATATGAAGTCAGCTGATGTTATTTATTTTAGGATGTTTGTAAGTCACTGTCTGATTTATGCTGTACTGTCATTCTTGTCTTCGGTAACCACTTTATTCATGTCTTCTGTTCTGGTCGTCTGAGTAGGTTCATGGAAGAGGGGCTGGTTTGGAGATTGTGTTTCTGAAACAGTGCTATAAGCTCTACTTGATTGCTTAGTATTCAGTCTTTGACTTCCTTAAACACATTTTAAAATAAAAATTATTTAGAAAAAAACCCCAGCTTGTTTCTGTGAGATTTAATTCAAGAACCGTACGTTCTCAGCAGTTCATATGGGCAGCAGACATGCTTATTTCCCACGGATGCTCCGGGAGTTGGCGTCCGTCACGTGTCCTGTGTGCTGGATCTCTTAGTGAGGGGCTCGAGGCGGCTGCCCGTCAGTCTGTTGAACTCGCTGAGAATGTAACTCTCCTTCTGCTGCATCTGTCAGAGAACAGGAAAACCCGTCTGAATGAGCAAAAAACATGGCTTACTGGCTACGTTTACATGTGTACCATAATGTGATTATTTCCATGACACTAACAATGGAAAACCTATGCATTTTTTTTCCCCATTCATTTACATTTAAACAATGTTGTTTAGGGTGCCTGAAAATGCATGTTTTGGAAAACAATACCGTTCTCCATGTAAACTACAAAAATGTGAATTTGTAAAAACTGTGACGTCATGCATGCCTATGATGTGTTCAGTCTCTAGGCGTGTAATCTCACGTAGCCAGACCTTCAGACAGACGGCACAAGGTCTGGACTCTATCGCACCGCTCATTGGCCAAGGACCGCTCATGAGGATGTTTGACTGACATGTAACACAACCAATCACAGTTCGTTTTCTTCCGCGTCAGCTTTAGGGGCATGAAAGTAAAGTCGATGTCCCTACTGACCTACAATAACGGACCAACGTGCATCTAATAAATGATTGATTCAACAACATTGTGCAAGTTTACTGCAACAATGGAGCCGCAAACTTCTCATACTTTTGAAAATCCAGCGTTCAGTTGATCCTGATGAGCTCATTGTCACAGTTGTAAACATAACGGAGTTCTTCTACGAGGGTGTTTGGCATCATGGAATTTGTTTCCAGGCAGACCATTTAAGAACGCGACATCTCCCAGACATCCCGTAGCACTCATGAACCAGATGACGACTTTGAAACTCAGTGTTTTCAGATAACTGCCATATTCATCAGATGTGGGCGCTGAGATTAATAGTATTTCTTTACCAAGTGACATCGCCATCTACTGGCCTGACAGCAGAATATAACAAACCTTAAATTACAATATATTTTTGTAATGGCTGTTTGTTTAAATGATCACCAAATTAGGAGTCATTATTAAAGGTTATTTACAGTTTTAAGAAATGTTTTGTTTACATTTGGGTGAAATGCCTGTAATGTTTTTTTTTTAAAGAGATAGTTCACCCAAAAATGAGAAATATCATCCTCAAGCCATCCTAGGTGTATACAACTATCTTTTTTCAGAAGAACACAATCGAGAAATATTAAAATATGTCCTGGCTCTTCCAAGCTTTATAATGGCAGTGAATTGGGGTGAGATTCTGAAGCCCAAAAAAGTGCATCCATCCATCATAAAAATAATCCATACAGCTCCAGGCGGTTAATAAAGATCTTCTGAAGTAAAGTGATGCCTTTGTAAGAAAAATATCCATATTTAAAACTTTTTAAACTGAAATAACTAGCTTCCACCAGATGGCCTACACAAATTAATTTGCGCCAAATGAGTAACCCATGATGACGCAGGATGTTGAAGTATCTCAATCTTGGACGCCTCTCACGGTTCAAATAAATATAGCTAGGCAATAAACTCAAGCTCCTCTTATATCGAAATCCTCTGACATTTTAATCCTCTCTTTAAAATTTCTCATTTTAGACTGCTAATTCATGACTGGTGTTCTGTTTTGCCCCATCATCTGTTCTTTCACATTCGTCATGTCAGGTCAAATGTCACTCTTCTGCCGCAAATAAGATAAGAAGATAGTCATTATATAGTTTTAAGTTTTAAATACTTACTTTTTTTCTTTACAAAAACTTAAAACAAATCACTTCGCTCCAAGAGGCATTTATTAACCCCCTGGAGCAGTATGGATTATTTTTATGATGGATGGATGCATTTATTTTGGGCTTCAAAATTAGGAGCGCCATTCACTACCATTATCAAGCTTTGAAGAGCCAGGATATTTAGGATAGCCAGATATTAACTCTGTTCATCTCAAAGATTAATCATATACACCTAGGATGGCTTGAGGGTGAGTAAATCATGAGACAATTTTCATTTTTGGGTGAACTTCTTCTTTAATGGCAGACAGAGCCGATCAACGTGGCTATGGCTGCAAAATGAAACTATCCTTTTGGAACAAAAATAAAGTGCCAAAAATTATGTATTTTGTAACATAACATTTTAATTCCTTATTCTTGACAAAGGAATAAATTCATAGTCATAAAGCGATAACTCCAGTCCAGGTCTCCACCGTGTTTCATTAGAAATGCCCAATGATGAAATGTAACTTTCGCTTTGTGTTGATGCACATCAATAATCAAAATGTTCTTATGCGTGGCTTAACATACATAAACATTCCTGTTCAGCTGTCGTGTGGCTCGGGTACTTTTAAAACGATGCCCAATAGTCTGAAATGAGCTCTTATTGTGAATTATTGATGTTTTTCATGTTTACCTAAGCTGCCTTCACTCTAAAAACAATGCGTTGAAAATTTAATAATGATAAACCCAACCATTGGGTTACTTTTTTTTTTTAATCCAAATTCAACCCCAAATTTGATTTTAAACAACCTAGCATTTTTTTTTGTTTATCATGTTGTAATTTTTTTAGTAAATCTCGCATTTAGAAAGCCAGTGTTAGTTTTTCTGACAGCTAGATGGTGCCACGACATTACTATTAAAAAAGCATTTAGCTGTCAACTAAAATTTGGATTTAATTTTACTTTACTGCCAACAAAACATGTTTTAATGGGTTTCCCTTTACATATTTATATACGTTTTTCATACCTTACAGTTGATGTTTTAATTCCATTAGCTATAGAAAGCCGGCAGTGTACCTTGCATAAACACTGTAATTATTGGTAAAAGATTAAGAATGCACTGACCAGGGCCCTTCACAGTGTTTGTATGTTTTTCCCTCTAGGGAAATAACCATGGAAATACTCAATAGCTTCATTGCAGTACAAATTAGTATACTGAAACCGACTTTAAAATATAAACCCACTCTGAGGAATAATCACTGAAATAGAAAGTTGGACTTTGACCTGTTTAGTGACACATTAATGAATGAGCAGGTGCAGGTCCTTCAGAGCAGTGCTTTCAGCCAGGGCAACCAGGATTTAAATGAATATATTACAATCTACTCTAATCTCAATTAAAATGCTATAAACTAAAGTGGGATGCATTTATTTCTTTCCTCCCTCAACTATTGTTTATTGATGAATGACAGGCTAGACTCGAGTCCTCTTATGGAACTGTGGTAAAGTTTCGTACCTCGTTCCAGTCCTCTTCATTTTCATGTCTGTATCCAAGCAAGTGGCAGATTCCATGTGCTGTGACCACCTGCACAACACCACAGGAAGATATTCAACAAGCCTTCATGAGATCTGTGTCAGGCTGAAAGTGTAAATGTGTCTTACTGTAAGTGTCTGATGAAGATCCTGGGACGTCTCTTTACACTGCTGCATCACATACTCCACTCCTAAGAAGATGTCCCCTAGGTTATACTCGTCTCTCTGCAGGACACATGGGATCTTGCCTGGCCTAAGATCCTGGGACAATGAAACACACTTCAGCCATTGTTTCTTTTTTCTTTTTTGCTGCTCAGACATGTAGGGAAGCTTGTTTCCTTTGCAGATTGAAAAGTAATTGCGATCTCAATTTTGACTTTTCTTCCAATTGCAAGTTTATATTTCACAATTCTGACTTTATAACTTGCAATTCCAAGTTTAAATCTCAAGTCCGATGAAATTTCTTGCGATTGACTTGACTTTTTCCTCAGATTTTTAAGATATAAACTTGGAATTGTGAGTTATAAAGTGCGAACTGTAAGGTATAAACTTGCAGCTCATTATTCTGACTGTTTGTTGGAATTGCAATTACCTTTTTTCCCACTCAGAATTGAAAAATTCACAATTGTGAGTTACAAAGTCAGACTGTGAGAAACACTCGCAATTACTTTTTCAAATGGACTTGCAATTCTTAATTTATAAATTGCAATTCTGAGGAAAAAAGAAATTCAGAATTGAGTCGGAATTACCCTTTTTTCCCCACAGAATTGTCAGGTAATTTCACAATTGTGAGTTAAAGTCCAAATTGTTAGATATAATCTCGCAATTCTGAGGAAAAAAGTTGCAGTTCCCTTTTTCAGAATTGAAATCTAATTTAGCAATTGAGAGAAGCCTGAAGTGTGATAACTCAAACACCTTTTTAAACAACTTTATAACTTCCAATTCCAAGTTTAAATCTCAATTCTGAGGAAAAGTCAGATAGCAAAGTTTCTCGCAATTATCAAAATTGACTCTCTTCCTCAGAATTGTAAGATATAAAATCTGAATTGTGTATCTCACAACTTTGACATATATTTATATTCTGCCATGTCTTTTTCCCTCAAAGGTGAGATATAAACCTGCAATTCTGAGTTATAGGGCTTGTTCCACAGACTGGGTTTAGATTAAGCCAGGATTAGGCCATTTAAGTAGCTTTAATAACTGTACACTAGAAAAAACATTACTGGTGTCCATTTTAAGATAAAACAATGGCTGAAATACTTTAAGAAATGTCAGTGCAAGTTACTTTCAGTTAAAACAGCTCAAACATGCATTTTAGTCTGGGATTAGTTTAAGACTTGTCTGTGAAACCAGGGGATAAAGTCTGAATTGAAATATAAACTCGGAATTGCAAGAAAAAAAAATCTGAATTGTGAGACGCAATTTACCCTTGATCAAAAGTAACCTGCTCGGTCTTGTCTGTCGACGTGTTGTCAGTGTCCTCTTTGCTCCGTGATGTATTTTTCACTGTGTGAGAACATGATGTGTGGCGTGAGAGCGGCATGTGCTTGTCGGACATAGCAACAGTAACTAAAGGGGGCGGGTCTTTGCAAAGGGTTAATTGAGCAGGTTACTTTTGATATGAAACAGTTTCATATTTAAAATATTGTAATTTTTTTAAGAAGTAGAAACAATAAATAGCGTATAGTGTCTCTTTAATGTGTGGTGACAGATCGCTGTAGCTCCTTCAAGCGGCTCGTGAACCGATCATCTCTTCATACTAGTTCATTTATAGCATCAAATACACATGAATGAACATCAGAAGGAATGTTGTTTCAAGCGCGGAAAGACGTGAGTTCAAGTTCACCTACGTTAATCTACTAACTCCCCTGACTGCTTTGTCAGACAAAATGGCGGATTATGGGTTATGATTGGTCAGATCGCCTGTCAATCAAACTGCCGACGAAGGGTCAATTACTTTTTTCCTCTCAGAATTGTAAGATAAATTCACAATTTACATTATGAAGTCCAAATTGTAAGATATGAACTTAATTCTGAGAAAAAAAAATCAGAAATGTGACAAATTCGCAATTCCGAGAAAAGCCAGAAGTGAGAGGAATTCACGATTACTTTTATTATTAATATTATTATTAATTCCGTGGCGGAAACAAGTTTCCATTGACATTGTCACTCAAAATGGACATGCGTGGCTTCGGCTGTACCTCATAGAAAGGGAAGGACAGCACATCCGTGGGCTGATTTCTCTTTCTGTAGATGTGGTTGAGCCGCTGGATCTTACGGTTGTCCACACAGATGATGCCCAGGTCAAACTTCTGCACGCCGAATATGTGCCTCAGGATCTCCACGTCTTTGCGCAGTCTGGCGCGTCTCAGAGGAACCACATTCTGCAGGTTCCGCAGAACGACTCCCATCCTCAAAGAGTTAAATATGACGTGAAAAAACAACCGGCTACAGTTTTTGCGCTCGTCTCCTTTCACAAGGTGACTGTCTGAAATCTATAGTTATAAATGTATTTACTCTGCTGCTCACGGAGAGGACATACACGTTTATAAAGTGAACATATATAAATATCTATAAAAATACCGGTCATTTCGATAAAACTACCATGATCACGATTTTGCCCTGTCCATTGATTTGGAAACTGATAGTACGCATGCGTACCATTCATTGACGTGAACCAGAGGTTGGATGAAATGTCAAAATAAAAGTTCTGTCATTGGTTTCTTAAGCCGTTGGGTATTTATTTATTTATTGTTAATATTTAAAATCAAATTATTGTAACAACAATTTAGAATTTGTATATACATATTTGAAAATATATTCTTATTCGTTTCTTCGTATTTAGTTCGATTGTACAGTGACGTTTACCGTCCACCGGAAGTAGAAACAAGGAACGTCCAACATAGCTTGAGCGTTCGTGTTGGAGGTCACTTTGCTTTAAAAAGGTAAGTAATGCTGCCATTTAACACTCAACCAAATTATTTACACCACTTTTTATGCAGTTTTAACTCTTACACTGGATTATCTATCGGTTTGGTACTGAATACAGCATCAGAATCGGTGTTTGTTTGCGGTCATTCGCGGCTTCGCTTGTGTTTTTGTGTGTATCTGAACGCTTCAGTCACTGTTAACACGAATGAACTGTTCAGATGCCAACTTATGAATTTAACCGCCATACACGGGAACATTTTAAGCACACGTTTGAATGTTCCTCTAAAGTGACACTTTATTTGGCTCGTTCAGTGACTCGAACTGGTTGTTTTAGATTATTTACGGACTTAAATGTGTTGAACAAGAGTGCGAGACACTTGTTAGCTATTTTATTTATGCACATGTCGCATTGATAATTGTGAGGTGTCTTCAGCAGCAGGCATGGGTGGGGATCATGGACACGGACACGGCAAACTGTCTATGCCGGACTACAGAGTGTGGAAGTGGGAAGGGACGCCGCTGGAAGAGACGCAGCAGAGGCTCGCCCGGAGAGGACTGAGGGACCCTTGGGCTCGGTGAGATGTCCGATATATGTGGCTCATTTCCTGCTAGTTGCTCCTGAGACCTCTATGACGTGCAAGTTTTACATTATTTATATATATATATATATATATATATATATATATATATATATATAAAATCATGCTAATGTTTTGAGCTTTTCTTAATACTCCATTTGTATAGGCTCTTGCTGTTAGGAAAATAAGCACATCTCAAGGCCAAAAACGGACAACTAACAAAATAAAACTCATTTGACACAGTCGTTACCACAAATGTTCATTTCATTGTTCTAGATCTCAGATTGTGGTCTTGCAAAATACAAGTTTTGGATTTAAAAAAAAAAATGTTTTTGATAGAAGTCTCTTCTGCTTACCAATGCTGCTTTTATTTGATTTTAAAAATCTGTAATATTGTTAAATATTATTACAATTTTAAATAGCTGCTTTCTGTGTGAATATATTGTAAAATGTAATTGATTCCTGTGATCAAAGCTGAATTTTCAGCATTATTACTCCAGTCTTCAGTGTCACATGATCCTTCAGAAATCATCCTTGTATGGGGATTTCATACATATGATTGTTGAAATGTTGAATTTTAAAACAGTTGTGCTTCTTCATATTTGCTTGGAAACAGTGATATATTACTATTCAAAATATGTTGAACGGTGAACAACAAAACATTTAGCAGCAAAAACTGACAAGCTAATCATCATTTCAGAATGATTTCTGAAGGATCATGTGACACTGAAGACTGGAGTAATGATGCTGAAAATTCAGCGTTGATATATTCACATAGAAAATGGTTATTTTAAATTGTAACTATATTTCACTGTTTTTGATCAAATAAATGCAGACTGGATGAACATAAAATACTTAAATCTTACTTATTCTTATCTTTTGATAGATTAAGTGGGCAATTGACCCTTCGCAAAGACCCGCCCCCTTTAGTTACTGTTATTATGTCTAACAAGTCATGCGCTCTCACGCCACACATCATGTTCTCACAAGGTGAAAAATACATCGCGGAGCAAAGAGGACACTGACAACACATGAAACAGTTTCACATTTAAAATACTGTAATTTTTTTAAGAAGTTTAAACAATAAATAGCGTATAGTGTCTCTTTAATGTGTCGTGACAGATCGCTGTAGCTCCTTCAAGCGGCTCGTGAACCGATCATCTCTTCATACTAGTTCATTTATAGCATCAAATAAACATGAATGAACATCAGAAGGAATGTTGTTTCAAGCGTGGAAAGACGTTAGTACACAATATTTCAAGTTCAATTTCACCAACATTAATCTATTAACTGCTTTGTTGGACAAAATGGTGGATTCGGGGTTATGATTGGTCAGATCGCCTGTCAATCAAACTGTTTGCGAAGGGTCAATTAATTCTAGGTCAGTCTGTTCATAAAATAAGAATGATTAAAAACTACTTAAATTAAAACAGATTGTCTAAAAGTGACTTGGGTTTCATATTTGTTCATTTAGTTTAAGTAAAGCCTTTTTTTAAATGTAAAGCAGGGCTGAAGGATGACTGTGTTTCTGTTGTTGCAGGAATGAGGCGTGGAGATATACGGGCAGCTTTGGAATCCCAGTCACCTTCAAAGATGTCCTCCTGCGTGGGTTCAGGACCGGGTTTGTGGCGTTCGCGGTGGCTCTGGCAGTGGAGTACGCTTTCTTCCCTCCAAAGAAGTCGGAGCACTGATAGTGTTCTGAACACTTAGCAGAGACTCTGTGTTTGCAGGTCTGAAACCTGTTTCTCCATGAAGACATCTGCCCATTGAAGGGCTTCTATTGTCTGTGTTCATTCAGCTTTGTTTCCCTTTACCAGTCTGTAGAATAAATATAAAATAATTGATTTAGGCTGAGCCTGATTTCTTTAATTTTTTTATTTTGTTTTATTGGATCTTGTGGTCAAACCTTTAGAGCCACCAAAATTTAACTTGAAATGACCACTCCAAGTAAAATATTATGATATTGATCCAAGTGTATGTGTCAGATTATGGATGTTGTTGGCCGTCAGTCATTTCTTAACCCTAATCAATTCAATTTCCCATAAAATACTACAGATAAATAGACAAAAGAAATAGAGGAACTAACGTGATATTGTGTAATGTGGCAGTGATACTGTATCATATGAATGAAAAGCCGTATCCTAAAACCCTCTGAATGAGATGACAAGCCAACAACTTACTGTATTAAGAGAGTTATGTGGATGAAAATATTCAAATACATCCTGAATTCCTTAAAGGGGTCCTTGATTATGATTTCACTTTTTTTTTTATCTTTAGGTAGTGTGTAATGTTGCTGTTTGAGCAGAAACAACATCAGCAAAGTTACGACACTCAAAGTTCAATGCAAAGGGAGATATTTTCTTTTACAGAAATCGCTTTTTAAGGACTACAACAAGCTTCTTCCTGGGTTGGTGACATCACTAACCCTAAAATTTACTTAAACCCTGCCCTCAAGAACACTCAACAAAGGCGGTTTTGCTGGATTTGCACAAAAGATTAACATGACAACACATGCTAGTTGATGAGTTGAATAAACTCCACAGCAACTACATAAATTTATCCACTAACCGTTCAGAAACGTCTAAAAGTTGTAACTTCTTCCTGAGTCTCTCCATCTGTCGACTCCGGTTTGAACAATGTAAGGCTGAACGAATTCCTCATTTTAGCTGCGTGAGATTCTCCAGCTTTGTTGTTGTTGAGCTGTTAAAGCTCCGCTCTCTTCTGGAAAGGGGGCGGGAGCAGCAGCTCATTTGCATTTAAAGGGACACACAAAAACAGCGTGTTTTTGCTCACACCCAAATAGGGGCAAATTTGACAAGTTATAATAAATTATCTGTGGGGGATTATGAGCTGAAACTTCATAGACACATAGACATCTTGTGAATGTGGCATAATGGTTCCCCTTTAAGAATGTACTGTTGTTCACTTAAAGTCTATGTCAGTATCTTTTTTATTTTGTTGTACATATTAAAGTATGAATCAAAATTGTCATTAAACTGGTATTGCCCAGATGCTGGCGATAGATTGTGAAAGCTGAGAAAATGTTTGAAATGCTATGTGAATCACAACTGATGTATAATTTAGATTAGCCTTTTAATGTCTTGACAGCTGAACGAGTAACTTTATCAGATCTTAAAGCATCAGTGCTCACTTCCCATTTCTCTGCTAAAAGCACTTTTTAATGTTACTCTCAGTACACATAAACATCACTGACCCCGGGGGAATCCACCATCAACACCAGTCTTATATAGCAGGTCAGATTTACATTTACATTTATTCATTTGGTAGATGCTTTCATCCATAGTGACTTAAAATTGAGGAAAACATTCACCATGAAGAGGCAAATAGACACAGGAAGTGCTCACGACACAAGTTTCAGACACTGCTCAGAGTAGAATAGGGAGGGAAAAGAGGATAGGTTTATTTATTTTTTAGGTAATGTCAAAAAGATGCTTCAGGTACCTTTGTGCTAGAGTTTGTTCACTTTCCCCAATTTATGTTATTAAAAGTTGAATTTCAGCAAGTATGCTTTAAGTTTTAAACAAACAGGTCATTTACATTTAGCACAGATGTGAATGAGGTAAATTTGGTCACTTCGGCGTTCACTCCACCTGCGCTTCGGAAAAACCCGGTCACGCTATCTGTACTTCATGTGGTTGATGCGAGGTGGGCTAAAGGTCGCGGCGATTGGTGTAGGTAGAAATGTTAAATAAAGTCAAACTCAACGCTATTGTAGCTGTGGTGTTTCCATGACGGAACTGTCAAACACAGCGAAAGTCATCATTTCCTCTTTCCATCTCGCACTACTAAAACTTATTCATGTTCATGGACTCCATTTCGACCAAAAGACCAGCTCTCTCCAGGTAAGCTTTATGGTTTGAATTTTTACTGCTGAATGTTTTAAGGTGTCGACTCAATCTCCACACAAACGCGTAGCCACAAAACGTTTTAGGCGCGTGATGATCGCAAAACTTTATCACGTGACTAACCATAGTTTTTCAACATCCATATTGTAATACAACTAAGTTTTAAGCTATAAGTGTGACTGTCGTCATAAAGAATTAGTCCTACAGTACTAGAAAGCTTTAAAATATTTATTTAATACTGTGGTATTTTGGCGGAAACAATCGCGTTATAATAATCATTATTATAGGATAGGCGAATCGTTTTATGAGTCATGTTGATTGATGTCATTTGAAGATACATATAAAAGTGACAATATTTACCCTAGCTAAAAAACAGTTGATGAATGAAATGTATTATATTATTACAACATGATATTATCCTGCTATAATACCTTTTTAAATGAATTTTGATTGTAAAAACCTTTGGTTGCCAAACCAAATCCAAAATAAAACTTTGTGTTTAATGTATGTGTTTGTATTGTGTATATTTATTATGTATAATACACACACATACATTTATATATTTAATATATATTTACACACACACACACACACACACACACACATATATATATATATATATATGTATATATATGTATTTGTTAAATATATACATGCATGTGTGTGGATTTATATATACATAATACATATACACAATACACACACATACATTAAACACAAAGTTTTATTTTGGATGTGATTGACAGCACTACCCTCGAGAATGAGTCATCTGTCTCACTAGGGGTTTTTTATATACAAAAAATCCTCTAAAAACCCAAATTACAGCAAATGAAACACATACCCAAACTGAGACTGTGTAATAAAGGCATTATTTCTTCCATACAGTCAGTGTTTGTCCTCAGAGAAGTTTTGGAGCAGAATGTCCATCCTGTCCCACACCATCAGTCAGATCACAGATGAGCTCAGCACAGATGAATGCAGGCGGATTTCCTACCTGTGTGGCGCTCTGGACACGGACCGCTTCTCCACAGATCCCAGAGGAATGCTACAGATGGCGTTGAGCCAAACCAGGATGGATTGTGTGTTCCTCATGGAGCTCATTCTGAAGATAAAACGCTACGATCTGCTGAGAGAAGTGCTGAGCACCAGCAAGAGCTCGGTGGAGGGGATGCTGAAGAATGGCCATGCTGTATCAGAATACAGGTAACGCCCTCCTGCTCCTCTGTGAAGATCCGCTGGTGTTGAAGAGAAAGTTTTCAACCTTTGTGTGTTTTTAGAGCACTGATGGCTGATGTCAGTGAGGACATGGACACTGAGGACCTGAAGTCATTGGCATTCTTACTGAGAGACTCTTTACCTAAACATAAACTGGAAAATGTCGAGGTATGATGTACTCTGAGCATCCGTTTGCTGGATCATGATTCATGTATGTATTTTAACCAATTGCCAAATTTATTTGCAGAGTTTTTTAGACATTGTAGTCGAGTTGGAGAAACTCGACCAGCTCTCTAGTGAGAAAATGGACTTCATTGAGAGCTGCCTGAGGTCCATTCACAGGACTGATCTGGCTAGAAAGATCAGCCACTACCAGCAGACAGGTAGGAATTACTTTCCGACTAACTAGTGGTTTGACCTTATTGATGTTTTTGTAGGTTTAAAGTGCCCCTATTATGGTACATTCCCTTTCCTGTAGTGTGTAATAGATGTAAAGGTACAAGATCTGTAAAGTTTCAATGTTCAGATAAATGGAGTTTTTGTCTCTCTAAAGAAAGAAGTGATTTTGAACTGCTGAAACGAGTCGTTAATAATTCTAGTCTCGTATGTTTGAAACACATTTGCATAATACCAGTCTATGGTCTTCATTGGCTGCTGGTGAACTTTGACCCTTAAACGCTGTAGTTGTATCTGAGACTGGAAGAATTTGGTTCATGTTGTTCATGTCAAGAAGACGTTTTCTGCTGCCAAAGTAAATCCGCATTGATGAGATTGATACAGTAAAACCGATGCCATCTTTACTGTTCGTATCACAGCGAATCAAGAGCTGAAATTCAGATATGATAATGAGAGTTTGGTTTCTGACTCGTGCTGTAAATGGTCGACCAATCACAGCAGACTGGGTCATCTGACCAATCAGAGGAGAGCAGGCTCTCAGAAAGGCGGGGTTTAGAGAGACCGAATCCTTTATCGACCGTTTCAGAGCTGATGCTGCAATGAATATTATGAAACAATTGACTGTTCGCAAAGACCCGCCCCCTTTAGTTACTGTTGCTATGCCCTACAAGCCATGCGCTCTCATGACACACATCATGTTCTCACGACGTGAAAAATACATCTTGGCGCAAAGAAGACACTTGCAACGTATGAAACAGTTTCATATTTAAAATATCATAATTTTTTAAAGAAGTTTAAACAATAATCGTGAACCGATCATCTCTTCATACTAGTTCATTTATAGCACCAAAATAAACATGAATGAACATCAGAAGGAATGTTGTTTCAAGTGCGGAAAGACTCAAGAGTTCAAGTTCACCAACGTTAATCTACTAACTCCCTTGACTGCTTTGTCAGACAAAATGGCGGATTCAGGGTTATGATTGGTCAGATCGCCTGTTAATCAAACTGTTTGTGAAGGGTCAAAGTGTTTTTTGACTTCGGATGCATGTAAAACTGCTATAGAAGAGACAAAAAAATTAGAAACCTTTAAAATGGAATAATAGGGGCACTTTAATCATAAAACTATACAGTAAGTAGTTGGCCTTACGGTACAGGTGTTTCACTCACATTATACATTATCAGTGATGTAGTAGGAATGTCATGCGACGTTAGTTTTCAGTTCCTCTTTCCTCTTAACTGTAACTCTCCTTTACGTCATCACTTCTGAATGAGAATTGTTGGGGAAATTGGAAGTTATTAGATTTGGTTTCCTTTCTAAAAAACGGAAAAATATTTTTGCAGTGCTAAAGACTAAAGCAGAGTCGTCACCTCCAGAGCATCCACAGCGTTGCGTAAAACCACTGGTGAGATTCAGTTTACTTGTTTGTGGTACTTAAAATTTATATGTTTCATATTTCTGTAACACTTACGTCACTCTCATTTTTTGTGTCATTCACAGCTGCAGAGCTCATATGGTTTCACATCAGTTCCCTGTAATGCGATTCATAAATTCTGTGGTGAGTTCAAGGAAATACACGTAAATTGTTCAGACAAATCTCCACTTTATCACTGCTTCACATTTTCCAGTAGTGGTGAAGTCGGCGAAACACAAAGAAAGAGTTAAGTCAGACAAAGCACAGTTTATGTTCTCTACACTGTAAAAAAGATTTGTTGAGAAAAGTTAAAAAGTTAAGGCAGCTTGATGCTTTTAGTATTTGTCAGTTTGAATTTGTTCATTCACTAAATGTAAAATACTTCATTTGACCAATAAGATTGTGAAGGCAGCTACAGATTCTGTAATGCATGCTGGGAACTCATGAAGCCTAACATTTCAGCAGTATTGCTCAATGTAAAAGTTTTTGTTCAGACAATAAATTGACCCTTCCTAAGTCTTTGTTCAGATAATAAATTGACCCTTCGCAAAGACAGTGAAAAATACATCTACTAACTCCCCTGACTGCTTTGTCAGACCAAATGGCGGATTCGGGCTTATGATTGGTCAGATCGCCTGTCAATCAAACTGTTTGCGAAGGGTCAATTGTGTTTGACAACAACATTCGGGGAAGTCTGTTGATCCAACACAAGCTCTAATGGAGAGACAACTAACACATAAAATATGCAGTTTATTTTATTTTTTTTACAGTGTAACTTCAGGAGTGTCCTGATATGCTTTACAAATAATCTATATGAAATGTTCAAATATTGCTGGGTTTCAGTGTATTTCATGTGTTTTTCATTATAATTCTGCTGCTTTCCTACTAAATATTACAACACATCTGTCTTTTTTCTATCATTTCTTATAGATAAGCAGACAGTAGTGAAGAAACAACCAGCTAGCTTTAGCTCCTGTTCTCAGGTAATCTTTTTCTCCTGCTTTTGAGATGGATTTTCTTATGAATCAGAAATATGTTCTCCGATCACATGCTTTAAAGATATACTGTATTTGTTTAATACAAGGAACATCAATTGTTCTTTATGAAACTTTTTTTTCCTTGGCCATATGCAAAGTACATTCAAAATACTTCATATACAGTTCTAGTGTTGTGTTCAGATGAATACGTGTTCAGTTTATTTAGATTATCATCAGTATGTAGACTGAAATACAGTTTTGCATGTAGGATAATATTTTTGTTAAGTAATAACATGGTTGTACTTTATTTTACAGTATGTATACTTACATGTACTTACAGTGTACTTGCCTATTAAAATACTGAGTAATATAAGGTAACTACAGGTGTTAAGGTTAGTTTTAGGAGTAAGTTCAGAGTTAGTACATAGTTATTACCCAGTAATTATAATTTCTGCAATAAGTACATAGTATGTACACAGGGAACAGGACTGTAAAATAAAGTGCTACCAATAAGATGGCGACGATACTTACATAGACATTATTTCCTAGTAAGACTTTATGGTTGTAGACTCCAAATATAAGTGAAGATGTGATCATGTGTGGACTGTGAATCTGATCTCTCTGATGTCCAGCAGGAGGAGGTGTACAGTATGGAGACGGAGCCCAGAGGAGTGTGTTTAATCATTGACTGTGTCGGCACTGAAGCAGGTGAGAAAACACCGCTTTCATGATTTTGAAAGAAGATTATGATCACTAAGGCTGCATTTATTTGATCAAAAAATACAGTAAAAACAGTGTAATGTTATTACAATTTACAATACCTGTAAACCTTCTGTCTTAAAGTCATTCTTCCAAAACTTGCTATAGTTGGTAAATGTTTCTTTTCATAGCACAAATTTTGGTTTATTCGCCAAAACACAACAGAATGAGTCATTTGCATTTAGTAACTGTAATGACGAGTTAATTCAATAGTAAACTATTATCTGTGTGGAATGATTTCTTTATTATTATTGTTACACTGGAAATATCTGTTTGCTGAATAGACTTCAGGCCCGTTCACACCAATAACAGTAACTGTAACCATAACAATAACGATATAGTTTTAAGTTATAGAAGTTTAAATTTACTGTAAATCAAGTGTACTGTACTAAAGAAAATTATATAAAATATTAAAACTTCCGTTTCCATGGTAACACAATGTCCCATTTTTTAAGCTTTTGTAAGATACCTAATTTATGATGATTACTAAAATATGTGTTACAAAAAAAGGCAAAAAAAAAAAAGTAGCACCAAGTGTCCCACTGGCAGGATTGGGACAGTTAAAAATATAAAAGGTATAGCAGAGTCCACATGACAACTATAACAATAACGGGACACTATATCATTAGAAACACTTTCAGAGCAATTTTATTCCAGCTGATGAATGATTATAAAAAATGACAGAGTCTTTAAAGAGCTCGAGTAGACGACAATATGGTGTAGACGCTAATATAGTTATCATCATAGTTATATTTATTGTGTGAACGGAACTTTACACACTTAAAAATAAAAGGGGTTTTCACATTTCTGCTTCCCCAAAGAACCTTTCAGTCATCAGTTCTTAAAAGAAGCATTTTTTCTTAGTTTGAAGAACATTTTAATAATCTAAAGAACCTTTTGTAGATGGATGTTAAAGGTTCTTCATGGAACCTTCACTGCTTTATTTTTGAGAGTGTCATTGTGAAATGACTTCTGTTTTCTTACAGTTCAGCTGGAGCAAACCTTTAAGGCCTTACACTTCCACGTGATCGTACACAAGCTGCTGAGTGTGAGAGACATGCTGTCCACACTGAAGGAAGCGGCCCGACAGCGAGGTCACTACAGGGCTTCTGCGTTCGTCTGCTGTATTATTAGCCGAATCCATTCCTCGGATCTGCTGGCCACTGACTCTCAAGCTTCAGGACTGAGTCTGGACACCGTCAGGCGCCTCTTCGCCTCAGACTCCTGCCCTGGCCTGGCAGGCAAGCCCAAACTCTTCTTCATCCAGAGCTATGAGACTTGTGCTGGCTGTGTGGGGTGTGGAGGTCAGGAGGACGGAGAGCTGGAGACAGACGGGCCCATGTCCTCGTGCCGACGGAGGACTGTCCCGGCGGACGCTGATGTCTTTTGGAGTCATTGCGAGACTGAAGCGAAGCAGCTGGAGATGCCAAACCACCAGTCTGTATACCTGCAGGCCCTGAGGTCCTCCCTAACTGAAGGACAGAAGAGGTGAGACAACTGATAACAGACTATTGCAGTTATGAGAGAGATTTAAGTCAACATGAAACACAAGTTCTTCTCTATTGTGACGTATATACAAGTTAAACATGGATCCCTTACTTGTTGTATAGATCTTTATCATTCTCCATTAAGCTTTATGTTTGACTAATTGCTCTTTCTCTCGTTTCAGGAGGACTCATTTGGTAGACGTGCACATGGCGGTGAATCGGGCCGTTTATGAACACAATCACAAATCTGCCGAATCATCGTACTTAATAAATCTGAGACACACTCTCAGGAAGAATGTATATCTGTGAGGATTGTGCATTAACCCTTACGTTTAAGTAAAGGTAAATGATTATGCCTGAACATCTGATGTTTGAGTAATGATTATCATCACAATGATGCCGATATGAATTGTACCAATTATGATTTGCAATGTTTCAGTCGATTTTATTCAGGTTGTCATTGTAGTGTCCTATATTGTCCACATGTGGGCAGTGTCATCCAGCTTTGGCAGTGAACTTTACCTCTGCTTGTTAACTTGTTTTAACATTTTCTTTGTTTTTACCAAACATGTGAACTGATGAATAAAAACACTTATTTACATAATTTAATTGAATACAATATTTGTTTAAACTATGCTTCTACTGACTTTAGATTATTTATATAATTTATAACAATAAATGGATTTTATTATTTTTTTTAGATGCAAATGTTTACATTGTTTTATGTTGCTATTATGTAAGGTGCAACTTTTTCAGTAGTGATGTGTATTTATTGTCATAAATTCATTTTAATATTTCATTCTGTGTGCTTATATTTCTGTCCCTCTAGAACGGGTAAAGAATGACATCCGCTTTTACTGTTATTATTGACATTTTTCTTATCACAGGAACAAAAGCATAGTGTTTATTTTACTTTTTTCTTAGTTTTTTTTCTTAATTCAGATGCATTTGGGCCTGTTCATGTGTTTCCAACACCTCCTTGCAGAATTGGCAAATACGCACATTAACTGAAACAATAAGACTTGAAGTCATGTCTACATGTCATGCATCAACCCTGTTACCATCATAACCTCTGTCATAATGGCATGGTCAAGATGTAAACTCCTCTCTTTTTTTCAAATGTGTCAGTGGGTAAAGATCTTTAATATTCAACCCTGTTACCATCATAAACCCTGTCATAATGACATGGTCAAGATATAAAGTGTCATATTTTAAATATATCAGTGGGTGAGGAACTTTAACATCCAACCCCATTACCATCATAACCTCTACCATAACAACATGGTCAAAATGCAAACTCCTCTCTTAAATGTTAACGGTCAGTAGGGGATGATCTTTAATATTCAACCCAGTTACCATCATAACCTCTGTCATAATAATATGGTCACAAGATGTAAGTCCTCGCTTATATTTTAAATGTGTCAGTAGATGGTGATCTTTACTATTCAACCCTGTTACCATGATTTTGAACAGTCAGCAGCTGATTATTGAAAAGTGGATATTTCTAGAATCATCAGCATGACCTTGAGCATAAAGCTAATATGGCTACTAAAACTGCTCACCCTGTTGCTGTTAACCCTGTTACCATCCACCGTTCATGTTTTTTTAAAGCCAATAGCTAGGGCTATATCTCAATGTATAGTTTTCTAAAAGTTTTCATTCAGCTTAAGTGTCACAATGCACATTTGACACATTAAGACTTTATTTGTCTGATAAAATGCGACAAGTTTACTCTATAATTACAGTATCGAGGAACGAACCATCTATTGTTAGTTTAGTAAGTGAAGCGCACTGCCAGTGTATGTCACCGGTGTGTGTGTGTGTGTGTGTGTGTGTAGGTGAGACAGGATTGACTGGAGCTGCTCTCGCGCTCTTCCCAGCTGCTCTGCTGCAATGGCGATGGTGGCGCGCTGAAGAGCAGAGTTGGGCGAGTTTCCCTTTGTTTTACGAAGAATTTTACGGAAATCTTTAGTCATGCTCGGCCATCCAGCGCTAAATCCGGCGTAAAGAAGGGTGTGGATCTTATATTTTAACATTTGATCTCCGGTCCGAGCGGTTGGGCTGTACGCAAACAGCAGCCTATATGCAACCGCCCCGATACTTCTCACATCTGCATGCGATAAGAAACCAGCAGCCGCCCGGCCCGCCCCTCTCTCTCCACCAGCTGATCTGAGCCACAACAAGCCCTCTGGCCGGCGAGGACCTGTCCTGGAGCTGTCTGACCCAGCTGGATCACTATGGCAGAACGCAGTTCCACCGGATTACTGATGATGATGCTGGACCCGTCGCCGGCGATCGCGATGACTCTCCCGGCGGAGGTGCGCGAGAAGCTGGCGGAGCTCGAGCTGGAGCTCTCCGAGGGTGAGTCACTGATTTCCGCGTGCAGCCTTCCCATCTCCATGCGGCTCATCGGGGTTGCAACAGATTTACTATCAATAGGGGTTCATGCAGTATGACGGACGTGGGCTGTTGACATATGTGCTCTGAAATATGTGATCTGTCATCAGTGTGTTTCTGTACCTCCAACAGGGCTGATGATAGGTGTAACGCAGGTTCAGTGCTTCATATTACACTGACCATTCAATCCCAATAAAAGCAATGCAACGCAGCGGACATCTGATAATCTGTTGGCGTAATTCAAACAGAGCGCGTTACTTATCTAAATGTCCATGTTTTGATTTGGAAGGTGTTGGATCAATCGCAGGAATTATGATTGTCAGGTTGTTGAAATCTATGCTGAGTGACATGAGAGATGTGGATCTGCTCAGCATTCACGCTGTTATCTGGCTATGGAAATTTCAGACAAGAACAACAGCATGCTTTGCATTTCATCATGTGTCACGTGCGCGTGTGTACCGCACATCTTCCCTAAACAGGCCGTTGGGAACATTGATTAAACCTGTAGGTTCCCATATAATCTCTTCCTGACGTTGTGAACAGTATCTTAATTCTATTTCTATTCAAACCCACAAGAGCTTGACTTGTAAGGAATATCCTTTTAGGTCTATTTGTAAAAATTAAATCACCCTGTCTTTATTTCATAATAGATAACTATAATGCTTTTAATCCAGAGCGTGTCTTCAGGACTGAATAATTACCCCAGTCCTGTTTTCTTGAGATCTGCCGACTCATCTCTGAGGCAAGGGAATGTGCAGACTAGCCTGCAGTTTGATGACTGTTATTGTAATGAAATTCACACAGTTAGTCATGTTGTAGAACTGATTATGGGCCGTACTCATCCACATACTATTAAACCTGATTTACTCTTTATAGAAAATGTTTACGTATAGAGGCATTTATTATAATTAGACGTTCTGTTGAGTCGGTTGAGTATATAGTAATTCTCTGTTGGTTGAGTATTATTGTAGAGCAGTAATATCAGGAGGATCTGACTGTATGCTGTAAGATTTCATCATGAGCATCAAATCATCATATTAGAATGATTTCTGAAGGATCATGTGACACTAAAGACTGCTGAAAATTCAGCTTTGATCACAGGAATTAATTGCATTTACTATATATATTCATATAGAAAGCAGCTATTTGAAATTATAATAATATTTCACTGTTTTTACTGTATTTTTGATCAAATAAATGCAGCCTTGGTGATCATTCTTTAAAAAAACATTAAAAGATGTTACTGACCCCAAACTTTTGAATGATACGGACAGTTTAGATACGGACAGTGCTGAAGTTCTGACCCATATCTCATGTGATTGGCTCTGGGACGGCCCGGCAGCACCAGACCTAGTTTCTCAGCAGGCTGAGGGAAGTTTCACTCTTTTAAAAAGGAAGACGGAGCGAATCCAAAATAGCAGCAGCTCATACTGTCACCGCTGAACTCCATCTCAACACCACTAATTCCCCAGTACTGCTTCCTGAAAAGTCTAGATTTGTGAATATGAGAAGTGGTGGTTGATTATGATTTCACTTTTTTATCTTTAGTTAGTGTTTAATGTTGCTGTTTGAGCAGAAACAACATCTGCAAAATTACGACACTCAAAGTTCAATGCAAAGAGAGATATTTTCTTTTACAGAAAATGGACTACAATGAGCTTCTTCCTGAGTTGGTGACATCACAAACCCCCAAATTTACATAAACTCCTCCCCCAATAGCACTCAACAAAGTGGGCGGGGCCATGTTGGGCTGCTTTAGAGAAGAGGAAGAGTTGTTGTAGTAGAGTGTTGTTGATGCCGTCATTTTACACGGGACTGCTTCACAAATGAGGGTCAATTTAATGAAAAAAGTTTAACATGACGACACATGCTAGTGATGAGTTGAATCAACTCCACAGCAACTACATAAAAGTCTCTCCATCAGTGTTGACTCCGGTTGAACAATGTAAAGCTGAACACAATTTGTCAGTTAATTTGCATTTAAAGGGACACACACAAAAACTGTGTTTTTGCTAACACCAAAATAGAGGCAAATTTGACAAGCTATAATAAATGATCTGTGGAGGATTTTGAGCTGAAACTTCACAGACACATTCTGTAGAAACCAGAAAGGTATATTACAGCTTCTGAATGCAGCATTGTAATTTTTGTTTGGTTTGAATTTTTTTTTACCATATGACGCAAGCGAAGAACACAAAAAACACAACGGGATCACAGAAAACAGCCGAACCCCTGCCTGCTTCCTGTTTGCGTGTGCATAACTTCCTGTCCTGCACACTCTCTGATAGCCATTGTTTTCCTTTATCCCTTCACTCATAGACGTCAGCAGGCCCAACTCAACAAGACCCACCCAATTATTCTTCCCTCGTGCTGTGTGTTCAGTATGGTGGCATTAATGGCTGTAAAAGTGAAGCATAACTGAAGACATCAGAAACAATAAATGGTCATTTCTTTTGTCCTGAGCAGAAAGCAGTGAAAAGTTGATGTGATGCTGCACCGTAGAGGATCAAGCATCATGTGCTTCATATTCTTCCCAGCATGTATGTTTAAATGTTGGTTTCAAGGACAGCTTTAGTGTTATTCTTGGCTAACTGCAGGAATCACACGTCAAACTGAGTGCAGTTCAGGACTCAGAAACCCGGAGAACCCTGAGGCGTTTTCTCCCGTCTGTTTGAGCTTTAAGACTCCATTGATGTGGTGCTGCTAATGACTGTGGATGAAGCAGGTGGATGAAGGATGCGTGTCAAACTGCTCTGCATTGTTAGCTAAGTTCAGCTATAATAGATGTGTGTGCTCGAGGGACGGTTGGTGTTCAGTGTAACCAGGCAGGAGTATGAATAACTTCAGTCTAAATCATTCACTTGTTTAACTGAGGTGTTTTGCAGTATAGACCATTTGGGAGCAGTTTCGTGACTTGCAGTTGCACATTGTGGTGGCAGAAAAACAGCGGTAACAAGTGGAAGAAAATGGACAAAATCAAAGGAATGAGAAAAAAATGTGACTTTGGATGTTAGAATTGGAATACAAACAAGATAGCCTTCATTTTGAGAGATTACCGTCGGTGAAGACGCCGTATGATGCTAAATGTAGACATTTATGGTTACAAGCCAGACTGAAGTGATGAAACCTGCAATGATTAGTCTATTAAAGCATGAATTGGATGTAAATAGTAATTCTATATTCACATATGCAGTATTAGATATAATTAGCAATAATATTTAAACCTATAACATTTTATATAGATAACATTTAAATATTTTTATCTTAAAATTGTGACTTTTTTCTCACAATTCTGAGTTTTTATCAATTCTAAGGGAAAAAAAGTTGGAATTTTGGGATATAAACTCCAATTTTGTGGAAAAAATGCAAAAATAATGAGTTAAATTTTGGTTTTTCTTCCTAGAATAGAGATATAAACTCTGAATTGTGACAAACAAAGTCAGAGTTGTGAGATGTAAACTCAAAATGACCTTAATAATAATTAAATAAGAGACTTATACTGCAGAACTGTGGTTGTCTGGTAATGCAAAAAAGCAAAAACTTTCTTAAAAAAGCAAGTAATACTGTTAAATGCAAACTTTAGCAAATATTTATTTATTTATTTATTTTACATATTTAATAAATTGGAATTAATTGGATGCAAAAAATAAATTATGATGTTATTTCATGTTATTATGACCAAATGAAAATGTTTATATTTATGTTTTTATATGATACATTTTACAGCAATTCATATAAATTTCCCAAAATTTCCAATTAATTCCCATAAATACCCATTAATTCCTGTTAAGTTTCCAAATTGGAATATTTCCAAAATTCCCCAGTTAAGTTCCCGTGGAAAGTTTCCAGAAATTTACCAGAAACTTTCTGCCCCTTTGCAACCCTAGGTAGTACAGACTTTAAATATTTGATATATTCCAAAACAATCACATACAAACACCTTCAAGTCGGAGCTGATTATTCAGAACTGTTGGAGGGGCTCAAGGTTCAATGTGTTCTTGCTCCTAGAGAAGTTATGTAGCATATCCTGCTCTTCTCTTTCATGCATTAGGCTTTGACCGGGGAGCCATGCAGACATGCCGAGCTGTTGACCTCGATATGGATCAGCGGTGGAAAGATGGGGCGTAAATGAGTGCAAGAAGACAAATAGTGTGCATTAACTCCTGCGGCGAGGCTCTGCCCGTCCAGATAATTCATTCTCTCTCTCATTTGTCATTTCTCCACTTTCCTTCATCACTCGTACCTCTCCAGTTTGTAGCAATGGCTCAGAAACACATTATAGTGAACATCTGTATAGTATCGCTCAATGTCTGGAAGTGTAGTCTAGTCTGACAACAGTCATATGTCAAGACATGTGATGAGTTTGACGTAAAATGACTTTTTATCTTGGTGTATAATCACGGGTCATGGTTTGTCTATCGCTAGTCTCTGCCTGTCATGTGGTTGGTCAGGTGACTGAAGACGTGCTGTGTTTTCTTCAGAATGAGAGGGATTTTGGTGTGGAGGTCACAGTATTGGTTTGGTCATGTTTAGGGTTCAAACAATTCATTTGAGGCTGAATTCGACCGTTTAGAGATTCTTTTATCTCATTTTTTTTCAAACATTATCACTAATGCAGCAACATTTCTGAGTAGCAAAAGTTCTGCTGAAACTGTAAAAGATCATTGTGACACACTAGCTAGTGAACGTCATGCAGGTCCAGTATCACATTTTTGTTCATCATGTTTTGGGTTTGTTTAGTTTAGCAGCTCAAATCACCAATAACTGATTTTGGAGAAGACAGTGCCATTCCTGCAGGATAAACCTCAGACACACATGCAGTGTACAAACATCTACCAAATGGTGAAGTTTTCTTTTTTCTTCTTTATTTTTACAGGAATCATTTCGCTTGTAGTCTACATATAACTTTGTTATTGCTGGTTAGACTTTCTTTGTCCGTGGTCAACAACATCAAAGTCATATTCCCATCTTATTGCCATATTTGTGGTCTGTCCAGCTGTTGTGTTTTGTATTGAGTAAGTTTCTTCACGAACACACACCACTTTATAAGAATCAAGTTTGGCTTGTATAGAGTTGTCAGTGTGATATCAAGAGCTCACTGTCCATCCATTGGCTAACTTGACTTATTCACTGAGAGATCAAGGAGCTACCGGTGTGAAAATCTTTGGAATAACTCCTGTTCCATCGCATAGGAGCAAAAAAAATGGATTTGGGCCACTTTTGCCTGGAGTGTGAACATAGTCTAACTCTTCATTTAAGCACTGTTTCTGAACTCCCTGAAACACCTTCATTGTAGTCTTAAGATTTCTGGGAATGGACATGTTACGATATTCCTCAATTGACCGTTCGCAAAGACCCGCCCCCTTTAGTTACTGTTGCTATGCCCGACAAACCATGCCCTCTCACGCCACACATCATGTTCTCACACAGTGAAAAATAGTTCTAAACTTGCTTTTTAGTTCATTTATAGCATCATGAAACATGAATGAACATCAGAAGGAATGTTGTTTCAAGCGCGGAAAGACGTGAGTACACACAATTTTTCAAGTTCAAGTTCACCAACGTTAATCTACTAACTCCCCTGACTGCTTTGTCAGATCAAATGGTTGGGGTTATGATTGGTTAGATCGCCTGTCAATCAAACTGCCGGCAAAGGGTCAATTAAATCATTTCCGCCCAAGGCATACAGAGAATAAAGGGGCGGGGCATGGCTGAGTTAGTTAGTAGTGTCACTTTTAACTTATGTTCCTTACTGTTTCTTTGTAATTATTTATGAAATTGTGAAAATTTGTGAAAGTTGTCTCAAAGTAAATCCACTTCTGTGTGTTCTCTCTGCTTGAACTTAGTATGGCTTGATTTTACATGTCTTAGTTCAACCTCACAGTCTCCCTTAGGAAACCTCCAGACAAACTCTTCTTTCTGTCTTGGCCTTTCGCTAATGGAAGCTCCATCAAAAGACCGCAGAAACCCTCTCGTGATTAAAAAGCCCATATTATGCCCTTTATAGTTTTGATGTTGTTTTTGGGCCCTACTAGAACAGGTTTTCATGCTTGAATTTGATTTTTCCTCATATTCTCCATTGTTGCAGCTCCTGTCTTCCCAGTCTGTCAGTAATGCTCTGTTTAGTTCCTGTTTCTTTGAAACCCCTCCCTCTGAAAAGCACAATGTGCTCTGATTGGTCGGCTGGAGAAGTGTGTTGTGATTGGTCAAGCGCTTCGAGCTTGTTTGGGAAATGTCCCGCCAAAGTCCTCCAGGTGGACAGGTGAACCGCTAATATTTGATGTAACGGGTGGAATAATATTTACGTTGTTCATTTGTGGTGTTCTGTTAGGGTACTCCAATAAACTTTGTTTTATCTACAACTTTGTAAAATCTTTTTTTTTTTTTTTTTTTTTTTACAGTGGTCTGTTATTGTTGTGGGAAGTAAAACTAGATAAAAGACCATCAAACACTCAATGTTCATAATATTGGATTTGGTAAAAGTTAAACTTGGTTCCCTAAATTTTGTTCCTAGTTTGATTTCATGGAGTCTTCAAGGTTGGCAGCATTCTTGAGGGAAACTCTCTTCCCTGTATCCGAGATTGGGATGAAAAGGTCAGGCTCACATGAGTCAGCGTTCCCGCAGCGTGTAATCATGCACAAGGGTGGGCGGGATCTTCAGGAAAACCCGCCCACTGTAGCGCAGCTCCCGGAATGGGCCATTTTTTGAAGGTACATAAAAAGAAATGCCTTTCTAATGAAGTGAGTAGGCCTGAGAGAACCAGAGCAATTATTTTATATATTAGAATTATTAGGGTGTAACGTAATTTGAGGCTGAATTTGTCCAATACTGACCCTTTAGAGATTCTATTACTATTATTATTATTAGATATATAAGATAATTAGATTTAGAAGTATACTAGAATCGAATTTGATTAAAATGTAATTCCATTCAGAACTGAATGGATAAAATTCTGATAAAACTTTAGAATCTCATTTGTTAACATGAAGTAAAAATGAACAATACTACAGCCTTTATGACTCTTAGTTATTATTATTTCAACATTTACTAATACATTTCTACAATCAAAAGATTGATCTGCTAACATTAGTTAATTCACTGTGAACCGACATGAGCAAACAAAAACATTTCCATATGTATTACCTAAGATTAATGGAAAAAGTTGGTTTATTTTAGTTAATAGCCTGCATGTTAAAAAATGTGACCATATTGTAAAGTGTCACCAGATATTTTGACTCAGTATCTCATATTTCTGTCAGTAAATGTGATTCTTGAAAGATGATATATAGGGAAACTCTACAGCATTTGTTTTTCAGATGTATGAATTTCCCTGCATATGTATGTAAACAAGCTTTATCGTGAAATGTGGAAGCTTTGGTACATTGACACGTGTTTAAAGTGAAAGCGATTAACATAACTGACACCAATTACTTTAATAAGAGAAACTTAAATATCCAAATGCTCAAATAAAAACCCAAAAGTGTTTGTTTGATTGACTCATTAAACTAAAGAAAGCTTGTCTCTGGCCTCTGACTTGCACACAGACAGTACCGCAGCTATATCAGCTCTGATGTTTTAGGCAAGAACTCATGCGAGATACGCCAGCTTTGGCCTGCGGCTGTGGAGAATAGATTTTCTGAGGGGGTCATAAATTTTTTAAGCTTGTGCCTGAAAGCATGGGAAGACTTCAGAGTGTTGTGCTGCACACTATGCAGTCGTGTGTAGGTGTGTGTGTGTTTGTATTTGTGTCTGGGTTTGTTGTTTTATGGGCCGTGTTCTGTTTGTTGAAACGGTCTCTTCTCTTTCAAGCGCTCCGCCGCATGACATGCTAGGTCACAGATGGCTTACGATTTCTATTGGTTTCTTTCACTGATGTTTATTTTTTGCCTAACGTCTTTTCGTTTCATGCTATAAGATTAAATATCATTAATTAATGAACCGCACTATGTGAAAACTATATGTTGCTGCTTTGGGTTTATTTGATAAGTCTACCACACCAGATCTCAACATATCACACTCACTCTTCTTTTTGTGCTATAGTCATGTTTTATTTAGCAGTGTTTCTGTTAGCACAGTCTACAGCTCAGGCTAATCGAGTCACTCTGAAGGGCAGTGATCGCTTTCTAAAAACCTTTTGCTTGGACAGTTACCACATGGTGGATATTGTCAGTTTATGACCGGTTTCCAGGCTTTCACATCATTTGCAGCTACATAACATCCTTTGCATAAATTATTGGTCTGTTTCAAAGCTTATTGAGCTGTCTCACTAAATGAACTCACTGAGAAGTGACGCACACAAGACATTCGATAAATTCTTGTAATTGTTCCTAGGTGAAAATCTTATTGTTAGTATTTTGGTAAGCTATAACTCAGTACTCTGGTAAACATATAAAATACTTAAGACGCAAAATTATTGGAGCCTCAGTTTTGGTTGCATTTAGGTAACATCACAGTATAAACATTCTGGAAACCAGAAAAAACAAATAAAAAATGCAGTAACACTTTATTTTAGTGTCCTTGTTACATGTACTTACTATAGTAATAACAGTAAATTATACATAATAACTTGTCGCGATTCCCCTGTTTTGAGTTCAGTGACTTTTATTTTGAAGTATATTTTCTGTTCCTATCCACCTTTTTGCTGAATGTGGAATTCTTGTCAGACGTGTTTGTCGTCAAAATAGCGTATTTTCCGAGCTGATAGTCTTACGTTAAACCTATTTCTGTCATAGCAACTCTCTGAGGTTATGTTAATTACAGGTTAGGTCAATTACCATTCACCATATATAGTAAAGAAACTTACTTTTAACCAATTAACAGGTTTTTATTGTAGCATTTTTACTGTCTTTTATAGTTAAAAACATAATCATTTTTTACAGTGTGTCATGACAACTTGCTGCTGTAAGCAAGTAAGACATGCTGTTGCTATACAATATATCATACATGAATTACCCATAGCAGAACTATACAGGTGGAGCTGGGGAAGGTGGAGGGCTTCTGAAAGCACTCTGCAATTTCTACAGCAAATTCTGATCAAGTTTTTGAAGGTTGAGAATTGTTTTTACCAAGATACAGCAGGAACCAATCAGCTGTGCCCTAAGTATGCGTTTTGCAAAAGTTATCACAACCTTTGTACAACCATAGCTATGCTAACTGGGCTGTTTTACTGTTCTTTTACCAGCATTTTGCTGCATTGAATACAGTATAATGCATATTAAAATTTCTCTATGTTTTGGAACAGAGCTGGTATGTGTTTCACTGCATGCTGTATATTAAGTGTCATTCATCTTTTTAACAAATATTCTCTGGCTTGCGTTGTGTTTTTATCACGCAGTCGCTCTCTCAGGAGGTGTTTAGTGCATTAAGGGCTCTTGAAGAAGGACTGAGGCGGTGTGTTTTGTAGTGAATTGATTTATTGTTGGCAGGAGTCCTGCGTGTGATTGAAAGCCCATGAGCAGATTGCTAGTGCACATTTTAATTTCACTCCCAGGATCCTCTGCTGGCTTTCGGCTAACTGCTGCTGTCAAATCACATGGGTCTAGGGTGAGACTGAACAAGTGTTTTTATAATCAATTCCTTTGATCCCAAGACTACATAAAACATGTTAAGCTCATTGTTTTTGCCAAGATCCCAATGCAGAGAGTGAAAATATGTGCAAAATAAAGATGGATGGCTTTTCATCTATAAAGCTTCATACCCAAAGTGTCTTTTAGGGCGAATCTCGTGATGTCCAGGTCATATTTCACCTCCCCAAAATTTGTTGGTACGTCGGCTAGAGCAGTGTGTTGTGATTGGTCAATCACTTCGAGTGTGTTTGGGAAATGTCCCGCCCCTTACCATAACCGCCAGTTTCAACACACTACTAACTAACTCAACCAGGCCCCTCCCCTTTATTCTGAGTATGAATTATTTAAATGAGGAATATTGTGAAGAAAACTCAAGACTACAATGGAGGCGTTTCAGGTTGTTCAGAAACATTGACACTGATATATTGAATAACTCCCGCTGGAGGGACTTTGGAAACATTTTTAATGCTCAAACAGCAACACACTGAAGACCGATAGAAAAAAGCATGATAGGTCACTCTTAAACGTTACAGGTGTGTATTGATTGTGAGGCTGGCTTATAATACTAAAGCTGTACATGAATGCAATTTCACAGAGGCTCACAGATATTGTGGGGTGCTGCTGTACCTGCTGTGTTTGCATCAGCGGCTCTGCCATGAGGAAATGAGCGTTGTTTGATCTCAGCAGAAACCAGTGACTGTCCACTGTCCAGAATCCCTCGCTGCCTCCATCTGTCTGGGTGCTGAAACCACACAGCATCCTCTGATTGGCCCGTGGAACACCAATCACATCCTAAAGCGGTCTGGAGCTGAGATGCAGGGCTCTGAAAACCCCGCTGAGAGCCACAGGGAGAGCAGCACAGACCAAATCAAACTTAGCAGGTCTAACGCTGAAAAATGATACTTTAAACCAACTTAAAAAATACTCCAATTTGTTACAGCCACAATTATTAGTTTTCCTTAAATTATATTTCTTATTTTGATTTTTATATTAATAAAAAATGTCTTTTCCTAAAAAATTACATGGAATGCTGAAAAATGAGCGTTTATGTCTGAACAATATATTGGAAAAAATATTAGACTATTCACTGTATTTGACAGCAATCATAAACATTAGCCTGGTGTGTATGACTGTTTGGCAAACAGGTACGCTCTATATAGTGGGTGTCCATACGGGTTTTGCACAAAAGATTAACATGACGGCACATGCTAGTCGATGAGTTGATGCAACTCCACAGCAACTACATCAATTTCTCCACTAACCGTTCAGAAACGTCTAAAAGTTGTAACTTCTTCCTGAGTCTCTCCATCAGTGTCGACTCCGATTTGAACAATGTAAAGCTGAACATCATCCTCATTTTAGCTGCGTGAGATTCTCCTGCTTTGTTGTTGTTGAGCTGTTAAAGCTCCGCCCTCTTCTGGAAAGGGGGCGGGAGCAGCAATTCGTTTGCATTTAAAGGGACACACACAAAACGGCGTGTTTTTGCTCACACCCAAATAGGGGCAAATTTGACAAGCTATAGTAAATGATCTGTGGGGGATTTTGAGCTGAAACTTTAGACACATTCTGCGGACACCAGAGACTTCTATTACATCTTGTGAAAAGGGGCGTTATTGGTCCTCTTTAAGCCACAAACCAAAACGCAGCCCAAAAGTCACATGTATATACTGTTTATGTGTATAGTTTAGTCTCTACCTGAAACAATTATGCTCGTTGTATTCTAGTAGTTGAGACCTTTTCAACAATATATAAGACTATCTGTTATGTATGATGCTTAACAGAAGTAAAGTCACATTTTTATTTTTTATTTTCAATTTAGGCACATAAAGAAATAAAGGTTTTGGTGTAACCTAGGTTGATTTAGTGATGTTAAATAGTTTTTATGTGAATAAAATCAATCAGTCAAGATTTTAGCTCATGAAGCCTTTTTTTAGTGAATCTCATTGGGTTTTTTTTCAAGACAACAATGAGATCAGATTGAGGAGAAACTGAGACTTTTGCTAAAATCTCTTTCTTCTCAGATATGCCATGAGAACAAGACCTAGGAAACCTCACATCAACAAAGAGATAACTAGGGATGGGTCAATCAGTTTACCGATGGGTATCTAGTCAATTGGTCCACCATCTGATCCGATTGTAGTCATCATTTTCTTTTCAGTGTCTCTCAGTATTTCTTAGTAGTGTTTCATAACCTCTGTCTAACTGATCCGTGTGTGATTGGACAACAGTTGAGGACTCTCGCTTCAATCTGATCGGCTCCAGTGTGGCCTGTACTAATATAAAACACATGATCTGATCCAGTCGACTAAAGACAATCACCTGACATTGGTTTATTGAGGACAATAAAACCTGTATTTGTCTTGGGGAATGGGCCTGGAGTTTTGAGAGAAAACATTTGTTATGAACATCGACACATGACCGTACCCGTTGAGATGTTTCGCTCCTTTCACAGTTTAGGAGTAAATATTATGCGTAATTGTGGAATGCCCATGTGACTTTGTGTCAGAGGTCAGCTCCTATGAAAATTTCACAGATCAATGTGTCCAAAGCTTTTAGAGGTCTATGCTGTGGACATATGCTTGATTGATCTGTTTCGCTTTATCTCATTAAAGCCAAACAATGCGTCGCTCCAATAGGTTCAGAGTGTCATAGAGAGTTAAAATAGACACATTTTTTATGGTAGCCGTGTGAGTCTAATCCAGAGCTCAACCGCTGGGATGCATGAAACCTTTTTCCATGTGTGTAATTTCTGGGTGAATGGCCAGCACTTTGCAGTCGCGGGGGGTTTTTTGTGTCCGAAGTCTTTTCACTGCCCACAAAGAAAATCCATTATCACACTAAAGGTGCAACACAGCTGGACTCATGTCTAAATTCAGCTGTGGGATTCGTACTGTCTTACTAGCTCTTACACCCTTGAAAAAAAAGGTCCCAAAAGGGTTTTTTTTTCAGCATTGCCATAGAATAACAGTGTTTGGATTCCTAAATAACCTTTCAGTAAACAGGGCTGCATTTAACTCCACTTTTAGACATACCCTCGCAAACTTCCCTAAGCACTTCTCCTCGGGGGAATCCCCACCGCCATTTTGAAGTGTGTACAACTTTGTCAAGTGGGCGAGGGAAGTTTATTTGGCACCTCGATGTTGACAGAGGGAGCGAGTCTACTTAAATGTTCACTTCAGGCAAATCCATAGACCACAATGCAACACGATTGTGACGTCACAGTAGGTCGCGCTTAATATACCCCCACCCCACACAACTCTAGTGTAGTTATTTTGACATTTATCCACATTTAATACTTGTTTTTTTTTACACAGTTATAGGTTATTGAATTATCATTTTTGTTTGTGTCGTTTTTTTTTTATTTTCTCCAACAGCCCAAGCATACATACAGGCCTATAAAATGGTGCGTGAAACAAATTTATAATGAAAAAAAATGTAAATAATAAAAAGGCAGTAGTGGGCGCTTGTGCAGCATAAGCAACAACTGAGTGAATGAGACTGAGTTAGTGAGGGAAGGGCAAAAAAATGGACTTAAACAGCTCAGATCTTAAAATAGCCATTGTTGTTCTTAGTGTGAAGAACCTTTTTCCACTCTTTTGTGGAATGCAAAGTTTCCATGGATGTTAAAGGTTCTTCATGGAACCATCAATGCCATTACAGAACCTCTATTTTTTGTCTTATATCTGAGTGCATACAGTCTGAATCTGTGTTTCATAATAAGTGTGCCTGGAATTCATAACATTCTCCTTCTGATTAATGAGTAAAAACAGCATGTTTGTTTCTCCAGGCACTAACCCTGTTATGAGGAGGTCTGATTAGGCCCCGGAAATACTTTGAATTGCTCTTTCCAGCACAATGCAAAGGTAAATTAGTGTTGTGTGAACCAGGACGCCTCTGCTAGTTCTCCATAATTAACCATCAATTTACATTCCCTGAATTCTTTCGAGACAAATTCTTACCATTTATAAAGATGAAAATCAGATATAAATAGACCCAAACTCTCCATTTAAAAAACAAAAAGTGGTTTCCTCCACACCACTAGTGTTAACATTACATGCAATCACAAGGATTGCCGGTGAAGCGGAGTCGAGTCTGATGTCAAACGAGCTTGTAAGCGACAGTTTTCAAAAGCCGAAGGGGTGTAAAGTATGATAGTACTTCAGATTAACTGATAATAAAAAGGTGTAGGCAGAACGTTTAAAATCCACTGTCCTTTAAGCTGCTAAAGGCGCCGTTCACACATCGCCTCTATTGCGCACGTAAGTTCGTTATTTCAAATGTTATGTTCTCATAATAGAAGCTTATGGCGAGATGAAAACATCTCAACATTTCAAAATGCCTCAAGCATTCAGCTGATCATAGCTGTACAGCGCAGGGTTTTATCTAGTAGTAAAGCTAATGCGAGGGCTAGAAATCAATTAATCCTTTGCTGATACTTCCTCATCATCGTGCAGAGCGCAGTTCATGGTTGCATAGCAACGGCAGATGCCACGTGAGCGCTAGAGCTTTGGAAAGAAGGAGAAAGCGGCGCAGCCTCGTTTTCCACCCGTTTTTAGTCGCGTCATGTGAACGAGGACTGGAATGGAGAACCTCTGTAAGGATTTGATTAATCTGTGACTGCATTTGTTAATGTGCACGCTTGACGTATCCTATCGTAATTAAGTAATTAATTTACTTCTGCCCGTTTTAAGGACATTTCATTGTGTGACGATATAACATAACGGCATAAATGACATAATGAATTACATTTAAAAATACAAATTCATTTATAATATGTACACAGTTAATAAATACTATTCATGTACAATATCAAAAGAGTTTGCCAAGTTAAAAGAACATTAGGAATGTTTTTTACATTCTGAATGTTTACATTTAGGCCTGTATAATTTAGTTGTATTTATTTTTCTTTCATTTGTAGGCAAAGCCATGTGACTGAATTACTGCAAAAGAAGGAATTCCTGCTCACCACAACTGGTTGCACCTCTTACTGATGGTGTCCTGAATGCCAAAGTTGAAAGTTAAATAAAATGTTCTTAAGAAAAACTTATTTTGGTGGAAAATTAATCGTTTAGACTAACCAATTAATCAATAAATTAGTCGATAGATTAATCGATATAAAAATAGTCATTAGTGGCAGCCCTAGTACAAACACGGTCACTGATATCAGTTTACTGTATAGTATCCAAAAAGATAATGAAAATGTAATGAAAATTGTATGGAAATAATTATTTAAAAATACAAAACCCAAATACTACAATGATGTATAAATACTTTAAAATAAATAAATTATATTAAATAATGTTATCAAGATTTTTACGTAAAAAACATCCTTATTTAGAAGTAAGCTATAGTGTTTAAGCTATTTTGTCCTGTTTTTGACCCTCTCTTTCGAAAACTCTGTTTTGATGGGTGGGCCGCATTCAAGACTTGGAAGTAAATACCCACTGCAACGATTGGCTGACAGTTTTGCATATTAAAATAATCATTTCTGTCTGGAAACTCTAATGTAATTTAAATCAATTGGAACCGCTTGGAAACGAAAAAACATGACTGAAGGGTTTCTCTCAGATGTGCACAAAGATCAGTGTTAGTTTGAGGTGATTCTGCGGGGACGTTGTTTCTGTGAGGGGTCCTAGGTGGGTGAGGTTTATATTTAAGGGCTGGACCTGTTACATGTGTTTCTGTTTCGTACTGTTTTGTTTTCTTCTTTCACATGTGCTCTTTGTTTTGGTTTTTTCCCGCCACTCGTTTGTCGTCATCATTATCAGCTGTGTCTTGTCAATTACCCTGTTCCTCCCATTGTTTGATCTTGTATATATACCCCTGTGTTTTCCCTCAGTCCTTGTCCGTTCTCGTTTGTGTGTAGACGTGTTTAGCTCTCTGTATATACCCTGCATCTCATTAAAATACTTTATTATATTAACTCAGCGTCTCTGCGCTTCCTTTGGGAACACGTCACGTAACAGGACCGGACAGGAGGCTCACGCTAAACAAATAGCCAGAAAATCCATGGAATGTGTCCCGTCCAATCAGAGTAGCCGGCCAAAGTCCTCTCTTTTTAGCACGGCACGAGAGCGGAAGATTGTCTAGCTGTGAACTTTTCAAAGAGCAATGGCAAGTTTTCTTGCTGCAGTGCCCCTGTTTAACAGCGCTTGAAGGAAGGAGGATGAAAGCACTGCCGTGACCTTAGTGCTGTTTGAGTTTGAGGCCAACTTTCAGAACAGAAAAACTCAGCTTGGCAAAAGCTTTGCACATACCAGAGAGAAACATTCTTCATCTTCCCTGGAGAGAGTGAAGCCAGAGGCTCCTTTTGTTTTATAAAACAAATTTGCTGTCCTCAGGATGAAGATCCAGACTGTGTTGAGGGGATCTGGATTCCCTGGGTGTTGGGAGAATGAATTGAGGGATGAGAGAAAAAAAAGAGGGAAGAGGAGGATAGAGATAGAGGTTGATGTTAGATGATGAGCCAAAAGCTTATGAAAGTACTTACGGTCAGAGCCAGTCAGCTTAATAACTGAATATTTTATTTATTAATGCAGCAAGACCATTTAAAGACTATTACTTTACGACAACATGAAATCAAAATGTACTCAATAAGCTATATCATCACCTACCTTTCTATGATCTAATCAAATCCTGATCCTGATGATCAAGTTCCACCCTACTTGGTTTCCAAATGAATATTCTGCTTGACTATGAAATATGTCACATTGTGGAAGGTAAATGAGCTTTGAACGTGGTTTTGTTATATTTCCATATTACTTAAGGTTTGACTTTTTAAAGAAGACACACTCTTTAACCTTCAGACGCATCTTTTTAACCTGGCATACACATGACACATTATCAATTTATGTCTTCATATCCGTTAAAGGATTGTTTGGCTGCATAGATCAGGTCAGCCGGAACCAGGAACACTTCCTATAACACCAGATGTACTCGTTACATCAGAAGAAGAATGGCGTCTATGCTAATTTTAGTCTCTCTGCTTATCCCGAGGTTTACCATTTACCGTAATTAGCTGGATCCGGGCCGTATCCAGGTCAGATGGAGAACCTGCGCCTATAAACGACAGCAACGCAGCCCTGAAGTGTCAGCAGAAACTGTGTCAACATCCCTTGTGAAGGCCTTACCAACACGTCAGCCAGTGGCACAGATCCCCAACAAACCGTTCCATACCGGTGTGATGAAAATATCTTAAAAAAGATGGAACTGGATTAAATATTTTGACTGTTGCGATCCCAAATCAGACTTTTGACCTGTAACTCTGCCTGAGTATCAAGCAAGTGTTCACTGTTGGCCAGAAGAGAACTGGCCCCTTGACTAAGCCTGGTTTCTGCCAAGGTTTTTTTCTCCATTTTGTTGGAGTTTTGGTTTCTTGCCGCTGTTGCCTTTGGCTTGCTTAGTTGGGGACACTTGCTTGATATTCAGCGGTGTTTTTGGTATGCCTGCATTGGCGCTGTTGTTTGCGAACTGAGCTGAGCCGGACGATTACGTCACTGTTTTCTCCAGTGCTGATATACATAAATTAACTAGACTAATAACTATTGATCTTTGGAACGGAATGAATCAATTCAAATATATAGAATAAGCTGGACAATGACACCATTTTCTTTGGGAGCTGCTGTGCAGCCAAAAATTATTAGACAATTATTACTGTAAAGCTGCTTTGACACAATTTGCATTGTAAAAAATGCTATTAAAGTAAAGGTGACTTGACTTGACTTGACTTGACTTAAAGATAAAGATATCTGTTGTGTGGATCAAATTTGTGTTAAATGTGTACATTTGCTCTCACCGATTCACATTCCAAATTGATTCACACACTTCACTGATTCACAAATCTCACTGATTCACACTCCACACTGATTCATACATCTCAGTGATTCACACTCCACACTGATTCACATATCTCACTGATTCACTCTTCTCACTGATTCACAATTCTCACTGATTCACACTGTTCACTGATTCACACTCCTCACTGATTCACACACTTCACTGATTCGCACAGCTCACTGATTCACACTCCTCACTGATTCACACTCCTAACTGATTCACACTCCTTACTGATTCACACATCTCACCAATTCACACTCCTCACGATTCACATATCTCACTGATTCACACTTCTCACTGATTCACACATCTCACCAAATCACATGTCTCACTGATTCACACTCCTCACTGCTCCACACAACTCACTGATTCACATATCTCACAGATTCATACTTCTCACTGACTCACACAACTCACTGATTCAGACATCTTACTGATTCACACTCCTCACTGATTCACACACCTCACTGATTCACACACCACACTGATTCACACACCACACTGATTCATACTCCTCACTGATTCAGATACCTCACTGATTCACACTCCTCACTGATTCACACCCCTGACTGATTCACACATCTCAGTGATTCACACTCCACACTGATTCACATATCTCACTGATTCACAATCCTCACTGATTCACACTTCTGACTGATTCACACACTTCACTGATTTGCACAACTCCCTGATTCACACATCTCACTGATTCACACTCCACACTGATTCATACATCTCAGTGATTCACACTCCACACTGATTTACATATCTCACTGATTCACACTCCTCACTGATTCACAAAACTCACTGATTCACACATCTCACTGATTCACACTCCTCACTAATTCACACACCTCACTGGCTCACACATCTCACGGATTCACAGTCCTCACTGATTCAGATACACACCACACTGATTCAGATACTTCACTGATTCACACTCCTCACTGATTCACACACCACACTGATTCACACACCACACTGATTCAGATACTTCACTGATTCACACAACTCACTGATTCACACACCACACTGATTCACACACCACACTGATTCAGATACTTCACTGATTCACACACCACACTGATTCAGATACTTCACTGATTCACACAACTCACTGATTCACACACCACACTGATTCACACACCACACTGATTCAGATACTTCACTGATTCACACAACTCACTGATTCACACAACTCACTGATTCAGATACTTCACTGATTCACACAACTCACTGATTCACACACCACACCGATTCACACATCAACCACACAGCAACGTGATTAACCACTCAGAACACATTTTATAGACCTCAGTTTCTCAGTTGTTTGCCGTCTTACAAGTGTCACTCGCTCATCCTTATGAGATCTGTTTTATGTACTACAGCAGGAAGGTACAAATACTCCTCCTTTTGAAATTATTAAATACATTGTCTTAACACCTACTAAAAAATGTGCACATGCTGTCAGACTCCCCTATCACCCCTGTTAGAGAGGTTCAGTCCTGTAGTGAGTGTAAGGCATCTTCCCAGAGATCTGTTATTGTACTACATCCATCAAGAAGAGATTTCAGCGTGCAGAAACACTGAACTCTGCTCTGGTCCTCAAATGAGGCATATGGGTTCTGATCCCATGTCCTCTCCCTGCCCCGAAATATCCTATCTTCTACTGTCCCTTTAATAACATGTGGCAAAAAACCCACACAGACTGAATCACACCAACTTGAGACACTGTCATTTGTGTGAATAGTGGTTTCAGGGTTTATCTCACTGTCTCTCTCTGTTTCTGTCTCTTTATCTCTCCCATTTCCTCCATCAGTATCTCCTCCTCTCCTCGCTGGTAAGAATGTTGACTGTTGTGGTCGGATACTGTCAGAAGCGGTTAAGTCAGGCTTACAAAGCCTGAGAGAGTGAAGACTGATATCTCTCCACACCTCACACTAAATGTTCCAGTCATATGTGTATAACTGTATTTGTACTGTCCATCCATCCAACTGACCAACCACACACCTACCTACCTACCTGTCTCTCTGTGAAGATTTTTGCAGCTTATTTTCAATGTTTTTGGACAGGAGGATGGCATTTTTAGTTAAATAGTGAAATAGTATTATTATTTCAAAAGATTGAAATTTTAAAGGAAAGAATGGGTTTTTTATTGAAATGACCCATTTAAGGTCCTTGTGTAAACCTTTTTGAGATTGTTGAGCCAGTTATAGTCTGCTGTGCTTTATCAAACATTTGAAAAACTGACTTTGTGCTTTCTTTGATGGCTTGGTCATGTAATCAGCCCATCCAGGCCGGTTTCAGTGTGTATGTTTGTACTGAGTTCTCTTGAGGCTAGTGCAAGCTTTTCCAAGTTAAATCCATAAAATGAGTATTTGCAATGTTCCTCAATGCCGCCGTATATCAGAGACAGTTCTGGAAGCAGACAGCACTGCTGTCCTGTCAGAGCCCCCGGCAGCTCTAGCTCTCACACATGGCGGTCTCTGGCTGAGCCCGAGAAGATTTGTTGTGCTCCGTGTTTCTCTGAGGGGAGCCCAGAACGCTGAAGAGTGTGCTTGATGGGCCTGCAGCCAAAACGCAGGGTCACGCAGTGTGCAGGAGGACAGGCTCACCTCCACAGCCCTCCTCTCCTTCTCTCTCTCTCTCTCTCTCTCTCTCTCTCTCTCTCTCTCTCTTTCTCTCTCTCGCTCTCTCTCTCACTCTCAGGAACAGCAGCTGCAATTGAGGAAATGGCCCGTGAGCAGCCAACCTGCACCAGTGCCCTAGTGCATGCTGGGAAATTTAGACATCTGCTTAGTTATTCATCCCCAGGTCTTTACCATATAGGGGCTATCTCTCTCTCAGATCTGAAAGCTCAGGGTATGGGCAGTGAGAGAGGTATGTTCATACAGCTCTCACAGCTGTTACTCTTTCCAGTGTGTAAAGAAGTCTTAAGGCCCTGATATACTTCAAGCGACTTCAAAGAACAAACTGGTGTGATGTCATCGTGAACAAAATCAGGCCAAAACAACATCATTTGGAGTTCATTTTGGAAACTTTTCCAGAAAAGTTCGGACTAGCATTGGTCTGTGGCGATGAGGTAATGGGTCTGTGTGGCTCTGAGGCTAAACCTCCATGCAGTAATGGCAGCAGCAATAGCAGTAATAACAGCAGCAGCAGCAGTAGTGGCAGCAACATTCACAGCAGCAGCAATAGCAATAACAACAACAGCAGCAATAATAACAGCAGCATCAGTAATAGCAGTAGCATCAGCAATCACAGCAGCAGCATCAGCAATAACAGCAGCATCAGTAATAGCAGCAGCAGTAGCAGCAATAATAAAAGCAGCAATAATAAAAACAACAGCAGTAATAACAGCAGCAGCAATAACAACAACAGCAGTAGCAGTAATAGCAACAGTAATAGCATCAGCAGCAGCAATAACAACAGCAGCAGCAACAGCAATAGCAGCAGCAGCAGTAATAACAGCAGTAGCAGTAATAGCATCAGCAACAGTAATAGCACCAGCAGCAGGAATAACATCAGCATCGGTAATAGCAGCAGCAGCAGAAATAACATCAGCAGCAGTAATAACAGCAGCAGCAATAACAGCAGCAGCAGTAATAACAGCAGTAGCAGTAATAGCATCAGCAACAGTAATAGCACCAGCAGCAGAAATAACATCAGCATCGGTAATAGCAGCAGCAGCAGAAATAACATCAGCAGCAGTAATAACAGCAGCAGCAGTTATAGCAGTAGCAGCAGTAATAACAGCAGCAGCAATAACAGCAGCAGCAGCAGCAATAACAGCAGCAGCAGCAGTAATAACAGCAGTAGCAGTAATAGCATCAGCAACAGTAATAGCACCAGCAGCAGAAATAACATCAGCAGCAGTAATAACAGCAGTAGCAGCAGTAATAACAGCAGTAGCAGTAATAGCATCAGCAGCGGAAATAACATCAGCAGCAGTAATAACAGCTGTAGCAGTTATAGCAGCAGCAACAGTAATAGCACCCGCAGCAGAAATAACATCAGCAGCAGCAATAACAGCAGCAGCAGTAATAACAGCAGTAGCAGCAATAGCATCAGCAGCGGAAATAACATCAGCAGCAGCAACAGCAATAGCAGCAGCAGCAGTAATAACAGCAGCAGTCAAAGCAGCAGCAATAACAACAGCAGCAGCAACAGCAATAGCAGCAGCAGCAGTAATAACAGCAGCAGTCAAAGCAGCAGCAATAACAACAGCAGCAGCAACAGCAATAGCAGCAGCAGTAGCAGTAATAGCATCAGCAACAGTAATAGCAGCAGTAATAGAATCAGCAGCAGTAATAACATCAGCAGCAGCAATAAAAGCAGCAGCAGCAGATCTATTCCACCAAGGCCAAGCATATCAACATTGTCATATCCGTTACCATGCCAAACACTCCGAGAGTTGTCATGACAGAAATAATATTGTGTCATGACTTAAGAATCCTGGGTCCTCTGCTGATTCCCACACCTAGTCAGTAGCAGACAGCAAAGAAACTTAGCAAACAACTGGAACAAGGCTATCTTGAGTACTTACGTCTGCCTAACTTGCAAGCCAGCAAGACGTCTTTGGTTCAATTGTATGATTTTGCTGGTCAGCTAACGTCACTAGCAGAGTTTTTGATGGAAATTCGCCCTGGATCTTTCCAGCAGGGTGGATATTAGAGTCACTTCTCTTCTGTTTTTTCGAATGTGGATAGAGTGTAACTCTGTTTGATTTCTGTGGTATGTGCCAGGAGCTAGTAGTCAGTGTTGTTTAGGGATACAGGAAGTGACAGAGTGTAATGACTCTGCTGCTGGTTAGTTTTGACTCGCTGATCTTTGTCTGGCCACTGTATGTGTGTATTGATGTGACCTGTCCTCCTGGTGTATATGTCAGCTGATAAGCGTGAAATGAGCCCGAGGCCTGAGCACACGCTTTCACGTCACGTGTGTTTGTGTGTGTATGTGTGACGGCCCGTTCAACAGAGAGTTGCTATCTTCTGCAGCTCTCTGTAATTGTGTATTGATCAGGAAGTCTCTCTCAGTCATCTTGCTATCCCAACGGAACAAAACACACATCCCACTTAATCTCAGTGGTGACAGCAGATCATATACCAGCCAGAGGGAAAAACAGACACTTGATTTTTTACATGTTCCTGTGAAAAACTCTCTGCCTTTATTATAAGAGTTTTGCTCTATATATCTTAATATATATATATATATTTCAGGATTTATCTGCCTGTTTTATTGACTGCCAGATAAACTAGATAAAGTATATAGCTAGCAACAACAATGTGGTTTTTAAATTAGAATGATTTAAATCCCTAACTCAAAGAATGAGCAATAGTAACAGTGGTTTTCCTTTTAAGTATGCTTTTTCTAAAAAAAGAAAATAAGCATTTCCAAGCTGTTATGAGGATGAAATGGAACGTTGTCATTGCAACTGGAGGAGTTTATATCAAACCAACACTTTGAGTGTTAAAATAGCATTTTTACACCAAGCGCGGCACTTACATTTCACCTCAAACTGACAGGATACTCTTTACACAAATAAACTGGTTAATATTTTGCTGAGGCAGCTGGCTTTGGTCTGTTATTCGGCTTAAGCAGGCGAAAGCAAAGCCAGAGCTTCTCTCAATATAAACAAGCACCGGCCGAGAGAGGAAATCAGAACATTTAAAATAACAGACTCAAAAATAAAGCATCATGGGAGGGTCAGCGAGCCCATTCAGTGGCAGAATGACTGATTGGATCCATAAAACTGAGTCAAACAGCTTCTGCAAGAGTCTCTGAGGGCAACATGCTGACCCTGTATAAAGGTCAAGAGTCAGAGCAAGCGCTTAACCTGCCCCTCATTTATGCATCTGTTTTTGAAGAAGTCAACTGTGAGGATTTTTTTTACTCGCTAAAATGAAAACTGATTAACTGTAATTCAATGGCATGAAACCAAAATTAAGTTTCAGCACAACTCCCTACATGATTATTAATAACTGTATTGATGCTAAGAAGCAGTGGCCTGTGTTTCATGACAAATGAAGCTATAATTCTTCATCATTTGGAAAACTCATCAGTAATGTGGCATTGTGAGCCTCTCTCATTGCGTTACTGAGAGAATTCGACAATGAGGAACCCCTATTAGATTCCATCTCGCTGTTAAAGCAATTAAAGTGTGGTGTGATCCATGGCTCGCTTTTAACACTGGGCGTATCTGGAATGTTCGGAGTTGGAAAAAGCCCTAAAGGTTCCTTGTAATTCAAGAGCAACAGAACGTTTTCTGTTATTTTATGGTAAAGATGAAATTTATGGAGTGCACGCAGAAATAAAACTTGCTGGTTCTTGAGCCAAACACACCTCAGAGGGCAGAAATGCCCAGAACGCGTGGATAAACAAGCCATGTTCACATTCACACTCTCAGGTTTTAGGATTAATGTCACAGTTTATGTGAACAATTTTTTGCTTGAACTACAGTTTGTGGTCGGGAAGATTTTTTTAAGGTTTTTGAAGGAAATCTCATATGTTCACTAATTTATATTTGACCAAAAATGCACTAAAAACAGTGAAATATTATTACAGTTTAAATGAGTTTTTTTCTATGTGAATATATGTTCAAATGTAATTTATTCCGGTGATCTTCAGTGTCACATGATCCTTCAGAAATCATTCTAATATGCTGATGTGAAACATTTCTGATTATTATCAGTGTTGAAAACAGTTGTGTTGCTTCATATTTGTGAAAACAGTTATACATTTTATTTTTCACGATTCTTTGATGAATAGAAAGTTTAAAAGAACATTATTTTTATATATATGTATATATATATATATATATATATATATAATTTTTTTTTCTTTAACAATGTAACTGTCTTTATTGTCACTCAATTTCATGCATTCTTCCTCAATAATTTCTTTCAAAAATCTTACTGACCCCAAACTTTTGACCGATGTGTATGTTTTCCCATGGTGTGTTGGTTAGAGTAGTTTTGAATATTTGCAGTCATCTGAATACAGCATTGGGTCATCACTTGAATTCACAGAGCACAAGACAAAAATTTACACACAAAAATGTGAAAAATTAATCTTCATGGTTGTTGCCCTAGGTGATGGTCACAAGTGCAGGGACAACACCCTGTAAGACGAGAGAGCAAGGTAAAGTTTATACCAGAGAATAATATTTTCATGAGCTGGTTGAACGAAAACTGAATGCCATTAGGACAGGCGTGTCAGTGAACTCCTGCCAATGTCAATTTTGACAAAACACAGGATTTTCCAAGCTGAAGTCAAGCAGCAGTTTAGCTCTAACCTGCACACACCCGTCTGGAAGATTGATCCCTTACATATGATCTTCTTACAGTATCTGCCTAATAATTATTGCTGATACTAATATGGCCCCTGACATATCTTAAAGATGCACCGTGAAGAGAAGAGAGGAATATAGAAACTGAGAGACAAGAGAGGCTGGTGTGGGATGTTTTTGAGATTGAGAGATTGATGGAAGGAGAGATAATCAGGAACGAAGGCTCGACTCTTCCTTCATCTCTCAGGGATGGTATGAATCACCTCATGACAGTTTTGAGTGGAATGAAGCCTGGATGACACACACACACACACACTGTGGATAATTCTGATGCTGTCAGCTCAGCTGTAGATTTCCGACTACATGCTGATTAAAAATCTGCAGAAATCTTCATGTGTGTTTGGAGTAGGACTTTAGTCTTGGTGAGAATGTTTGGAATTCTAAATAAGGAGATTTAACCCTATAAAACCTACTCAAATCTTTGCTGATGAAACTGTCACACAATCTCCTAAACGTCCTTCAGCTCGTGCTTCATGTGTCTTTCAAATCTGCACTGATTTTTTGTCAAGTAGATGTAAGAATAACTTTGATATTGTTAGTAATATTTCAAGATGAACACGTACTGGACTGAAGCGACTTCTGTTTACTTGATAATCCAGATATCATTTATTAGAAAAATCATGAGGCTCAAATATGATCATCAGGCTTTTGAGGAAGATTTATTTGTTCATCTCTCAATCTTCATTGTGTTTCATTGCATTATATGTTAAACTACAGAGCTTTGATCATAAAACTAAACATTAAATATCTTACTAAGACGTTATTGGCAGATATAGAGTGATGATCGTTTTATGTAAGTATCTGCTATACTGTTCTAATGATTTATTTTACAAGCATCAGAATTTCATTTTTATTTTTGTCCATATAAATATCAGCATCTGCATCAAATTACATATTTCTGCACAGTTTGAGCCTCTGAATAAAATGGAGATGTCATTTTCTCCACATTCACTCTATATCAGACTTTATGAGCCATAAAAGCCTGATGTACCAAATATGATATTCAAAAATCATTTATGCAAACTTTTTAGATGTTTTTAAAGGGTTCATGAAGTTATTATCACAATCTTATTGTAAACAACTAGGCCTACTTTAGACTCGCTCTCTGCTCATCGACTGAACAACGGCCCCCAACGATGCAACGATGTAAAAATAGGTGTTGTCTTGCTCCAGAGGCAGTTATATGCAAATGATTGTGGCCCTGTGATTTATAAATCGAGGGAACGAAATAGTAAATTATGCACAGGATTTATAAATCGAGGGTATGAAATAGTAAATTGTGCGCACAATTTTTTTTCTTGCATGTCATGTTTGAGGCTCTGTAGTTACAGAACTTGCAGGATATGATTCATCTAAAAGATCAAGGAAAATTTGATTTCTCATGTCAAGACCCCTTTAAAGGCACAATAAACTGTTCCATTTCAAAAAATTAGATAATTGTACAATTATCAGGCTTTACAGGGTTAAAACACGTACATGAAATGAAATATTGAGCTGCAACGTTGTGAAAGCTCTTGTGCCATTAGACTTTGGCTTGTCAACTTCTATTACGGTCTGTGAGTCAACGGCAGAATGTCAGAGGAGACCCTGACAGAAGACTGAAGCCCCTGAGCTATTCACCTGCACTTTCACACACTACGGTGTGCTCACTGTTAAGTCAGCACAGAGATATCCATTTACACTGACATTTCTCATGTCCTCACCCTGCCGCTGACTTTTTTTTGCTCCCTTTACGCGTGTTCAGTGTTGGCCCCAGATGAATGAAGAGAACTGTGACTCTTTGAGCAGTGTGGAGACCTGTGAACTTTTTAACATGGTGTTGAGAAGTGCTGGTCACATGCTTTTCTCCTCCTCTTACCTCGATCTATCACATCTTCTCGCTGGTTCAGGTTATGGACTAAGGTCACAGCTGAAGTCAGTCTCAATATTTATGCTATTATTCATCTCGGTGAGAGTTGAGTGAAAAGTTGAAAGAAGTCACACATTCTCTGTGAGCTGACTTCCCCTCAGGCTGGCTGCATGGATGAGGTTTCCATAAGCTGGTATGAGACGAGAGTCAGGCTGGTGTGAGACTCTCTGTGTAATTGGTGTTGTCTGAAGGCGACAGCAAGCGGCGGTAAATCCTGTCTGTGAAAAATGATGAGGCCTCTGCCTCTGGTACTCTCTAAATGAGGAAGAGGACATGAATTATCCTAGAACTGCTGATTGAAGAGGACTGTGAGCGTTACATCAGAGTAGAGCTGCTGAAACAGAGACCCTTACATAACAGAAATATACGGGAATATACTGCAAAATATAATATATTACATAAAACATTTCCATATATGGGAAACTACTATTTTTCAATACACTGCAATATATGCATTGACCATGCATGGATATATTGATACATGAAAAAAAAATTAGGAATGCAATGAAAAATAGCATTACATGTAATATTCATAAAGTTTCATCCTATACAGGTGCTGGTCATATAATTAGAATATCATCAAAAAGTTTATTTATTTCACTAATTCCATTCAAAAAGTGAAACTTGTATATTATATTCATTCATTACACACAGTTTATGTTTATTTCTTTTAATTTTGATGATTATAACTGACAACTAAGGAAAATCCCAAATACAGTATCTCAGAAAATTAGAACATTGTGAAAAGGTTCAATATTGAAGACTCACTTGCAACACTCTAATCAGCTAATTAACTCAAAATACCTGCCAAGGCCTTTAAATGGTCTCTCAATCAAGTTCTGTAGGCTACACAATCATGGGGAAGACTGCTGACTTGACAGTTGTCCAAAAGACGACCATTGACACCTTGCACAAAGAGGGCAAGACACAAAAGGTCATTTCAAAAGAGGCTGGCTGTTCACAGAGCTCTGTGTCCAAGCACATTAATAGAGAGGCGAAGGGAAGGAAAAGATGTGGTAGAAAAAAAGTGTACAAGCAATAGGGATAACTGCACCCTGGAGAGGATTGTGAAACAAAACCCATTCAAACACGTGGAGGAGATTCACAAAGAGTGGACTGCAGCTGGAGTCAGTGCTTCAAGAACCACTACGCACAGACGTATGCAAGACATGGGTTTCAGCTGTCGCATTCCTTGTGTCAAGCCACTCTTGAACAACAGACGGCGTCAGAAGCGTCTCGCCTGGGCTAAAGACAAAAAGGACTGGACTGCTGCTGAGTGGTCCAAACTTATGTTTTCTGATGAAAGTAAATTTTGCACTTCCTTTGGAAATCAGGGTCCCAGAGTCTGGAGGAAGAGAGGAGAGACACACAATCCACGTTGCTTGAGGTCCAGTGTAAAGTTTCCACAGTCAGTGATGGTTTGGGGTGCCATGTCATCTGCTGGTGTTGGTCCACTGTGTTTTCTGAGGCCCAAGGTCAACACAGCCATATACCAGGAAGTTTTAGAGCACTTCATGCTTCCTGCTGCTGACCAACTTTTCATTTTCCAACTGGACTTGGCACCTGCACACAGTGCCAAAGCAACCAGTGCCTGGTTTAAGGACCATGGTATTCCTGTTCTTAATTGGCCAGCAAACTCGCCTGACCTTAACCCCATTGAAAATCTGTGGGGTATTATGAAGAGAAAGATGCGATATGCCAGACCCAACAATGCAGAAGAGCTGAAGGCCACTATCAGAGCAACCTGGGCTCTCATAACACCTGAGCAGTGCCACAGACTGATCAACTCCATGCCACGCCGCATTGCTGCAGTAATTCAGGCAAAAGGAGCCCCAACTAAGTATTGAGTGCTGCACATTTGCATTATACCAGTCTATGGTCTTCATTGGCTGCTGGTGAACTTTGACCCTCAAACACTGTAGTTGTATCTGAGACTAGAAGAGTTTGGTTTGTGTTGTTCATGTCAAGAAGACGTTTTCTGCTGCCAAAGTAAATCCGCATTGATGAGATTGATACGGTAAAACCGATGCCATCTTTACTGTTTGTATCACTGTGAATTAAGTGCTGAAATTCAGATATGATAATGAGAGTTTGGTTTCTGACACAAATCACAACAGACTGGGTCACCTGACCAATCAGAGCAGAGCAGGCTCTCAGAAAGGCGGGGATTACTGCAACCGAATTCTTTATCAAACCTTTATCAGGCAGAAAAAAGATAAAAAAGAGCTGGATATCATGAGACAACTAAAGTGTTTTTGATCTTGTATGCATGTAAACCTGTTGTAGGAGACTGCAGAACAAAATTAGGATATTAGGGGCACTTCAGCAACATGAGGTTGAGTAAATAATGGCAGAATGCTCATATTTGGCTGAACTATCACATGGCCCACAGTGAGACTAAAGTCATGGTGCTGTTCAACAGCTCTTATGAGCCAAAAAACAAAAGTTTTTACTTCACGTGCTGGCTTGTGGTATGTGTGCCCACATGTCTCTTTATACATGTGTGTATGTGGGTGTTGAATTTTGAGCACAGATTGGGCAGCGAGCAGCTGGCGTCCTGGTGTGAAGAAGATGGTGGACCATGTGTGGTGGCTGAATACACAACAGTAGTGTGGGTTCTAAGGGATAAACATTAGATTTGATGAAACCAGCAGTGGCAAGATGTCTGAAGATTTAGGTTTATGTGGGATTGAAGACATTTTTAATGGGCTCCAACATTAGATCCTGCTGATAGAGGAAAAGAAAGTAGGATAGACTCATCTCTTGCTGATAATGAGCTATGCTGAACTCAGTGACCTCACACAAAGAAATGTCTGTGGGAAATGTGTTCGTCAACTTACGCTCTCATTTTAATAGGTATATCTGTTTCATACTGACCCATATATCACTTTGACAAGTTTCTTAGCATTTTTTTTAGTGTAAAACCTGATATATGTCAGGACATTTACAGCATTACTCATCAGCAAGTGGGCCGAAATCCAGCCGTCAATCATTTTTATGCAGTCAAGATTAAGATGAAACCATTACACAGCCTGATACAATAATGCGGTATTGATGAAACTCTAGAAATAGTACGTACACATAGTAAAGCGCAATTCAAAAAGCTCTCATTCGTTCTAAAACAGGCATGTTTAGTGTTCCATATGGCTTACGTATCAAGCTACTGTTTTTTTTAATGTTTTTGAAGACTCTTATGCTCACCTTAGCTGGAAAATATTTGACCATCCTTAAATTTCCATTAAAATACTTTTATATAGGACATATGCACACTAATTTGCATACAAATCCTCAGACACCATGACTTCTCTTTTGTGTTATATATGAATTATTCTGCCTTTCAAGACCAAACATTCATCATTGTTTCAAATCCATTAATGAAAGTTGTGAATGATTGTACCTAATAAGCTCAGGGACATCATATAGAAGGGATGTGGAATTGGCAGTATCCATGGAAACAGACCCTCTGCTAGTGATGATCCATATGTGACGATGTTTAGGAGCTGTTGCATCCTTTGAGGAACACTTTGTGTTTCTGTTCCTCGTGAAAGAGAATGATTGAAGTAATGAGCGGTGTTCTCTGAGAGTCTGGCATGTGTTTGTCCTCACTGGCCTCAGGAGGAGTGTGTGAGTGTGTTTCTGTGTTTGCTGAGGTAACTAGCATAAACAATGTTATCGGTGTCCGTACAGAAGGACATGTCAGTCAGCGGCTCCTGTGATCAGAGGCCGTGTGCTTCGCTGGTATTTCCTCTCACGGTCAGAAATTCCCTTAAAACAAGCTTTGTTTGACCTGGAGGGAAACTGTGTGTGTGTGTGTGTGTGTGTGTGTGTGTATGTCCATAGAGAAATAGAGAGAGAGAGAGAGAGAGACCTCAAAAACATTCAAAAGTATTACTATATTACTTTTCATACTTTGAAACATATATATACAAGGCTTGACATTAACTTTTTTGCTCACCAGTCACTGTTGCTAGTGGTTTTCAGAGTTATTAGCCACTCAGCATTTTCACTGGCTACAATTTTGACATTGATACCATGGGGCAAAACTGCCATATAGATATTTTTAATACAATCTCATAATTTGGCAGCATGCTGTCACTTTAAGAGCTGATGCACAGATCCATTATACTGTTGCACATGCATTTTCTTTCTCAACTGTTTACTTTCACTTAAAACATAACTGACTGTGTTTATGTGAATACTTGCCATGACCGGCATTTTGACTTTATTTTGTGTGTATTTGACTATTTAAGTGGAATAAGCATTTATTGGGTACTTTCAATTGTTTTTTTGTTTTTTTTTAATTTTTAAATTATGAAACTTTATGTAAAAAAATGTGTCCCACGTTTTCATGTCATTACCGAAACGGTGTATGTTTTAGTCCATTTGCTGAGACTGATTTTAACACACTTCTACATTTTTGATCAGAAAATGTTCTGTGTCCCTCCCTCTCATAGACTCTCTTTCATAGTAGATAGACCATCATTTTGAGTTTAATGTGTTCAAAAGTCTGGAAATCTGTGTGTAACTTTAAGGAACGTCACTACCAAACACCCTTTTTTCTGCAGTTAAGCAAACTTTTTTGGGTGTTATTTCATAAAATGCAGTTTTTATGTGTGTATAACCGTTCAGAACTGTGCTAGCTAGCCATATACTGATTAGCATCATTGGTTCAAAAGTATCTAAAATCGTCACTACCGAATCTTCACCACATTTTTGTTGTGACTGTTGTGGTAATACAGTACAGTTATGCAAATTATTAGAATTTTAGTATATTTTAGTAGTGTTTTAGTATGCGAGTTAAAATTATGTGATGTGGTCACTACCAACACATTACTGTCACTACCGAAACATGGGATGTTTTGTCAAAAATAAAATATATTGAATATAAGATGTTATTATAGTGTTTGGTTCAATGTTTATTCAAACTAATGAATCCTTAACTTTGAAATCATTATAAACTTCATGCCTTTTATAAAGAAAGATTGGATTCAAAATACAACAAATCTCATAAATTACACTTGAAATATTGTTAAAATTTTAATTGCTATTGATTTGCCAATAAAAACTTTTTAATAAAATGATTATATTTACAAGGTAGATGTAAACAAAATCTGAATAGGTCAATGTAACCCTTCAATTAAATTTTATTATTGTTTTGTTAGTGACGAACTTGAGGAGAAGAACTTTCTGAAAATACAGTATGAGAATTAACTGCACAATTACTAGAAATGTGTACCTTTGATATTATACAATTTGCATACATACAAAAATTGTGGAAAAAGACATTTTTTTGTAGATGTTTCCAGCTCTGACTGAATTCTGTAGAATGGCCATATATATATATATATATATATATATATATATATATATATACACATATATATACACATATATACACACACACTACTACTACTTATATATCGTACATATAGGGTTTGGTTTAGTTCCTCCAAGTGGTTGCTGAATCTCAGCTAATGTGTTAAGCATATGCTGTCCGTGCAGCTGGCGGTGAGAATCGACTCATTAAGAAAGGTTACACTCTGAGGTTACATGACAAATCCAGACCTGGGGGAGTAAAGGGAAGGGTACGAGACTCCCTCAGCTGCCTTAGATAACTTATAATGGATTTATTATGTGTCTTTGATCCAGACAAACCTTTGCCAGATTGTAAGACAGATATCTGTGTGTGTGTATCACAGTCTGTTGAAATGCATGATACATGCAGACGTCGATGCTCGACTGTAGCGAGGTCACCCTGAATATCTGCTGGAGGAGGAGTCATTCATCTTATCTGACAGACCAAGAGCTGACCTCACAAAAGAAAGAGTAATGAGGTAATGAAAGAGAGGAGTAATGGAAGGAAGGTTTGACCAGTATTACAGAGTTTTCTTTCGGATTTGACCCTTTCATCCTCAAGGTTTTGTTGTCTCTGTGAATCTGAGATGATATGTTCTTTAAACTCAGTAGGGAGAGACACACTTCAAAGCTGCCATTAACCTTTAGATGCCTCAATGAAACATTTCAACTCAGATCGATGCTCTCCAAACTATTACCTGCTGGACAAACCAGGTCATAACAGCTTAAGCTGGTCAGCTATTTCAAGTGGTGTTTTAGTTGACCAGTTCATCCAGGTTCCTATTAGTCTCAGCTGAACCACCAGCAGTCTGTTCACTGGTCATTTGATGTTATTTTCTGTGGGGAACACATATTCACTACTAACTACAACTTTTGCCTTAATAAACTCTCAATTTAATAGTTAGCAAGGTAGTTGTTGTAACGTTTGAGTTTAGGTATGGGTAGGATTTAGGGTTGTATTCTATATGGTCATGCAGAATAAGGCATTAATATGTGCTTTACAAATAATAATAACCATCCAATATGCAAGCTAATATGTAACAAGTGAAATTTGTTCTCTATACTAAAGTGTTACCATCTTCGATTATACAAGTCCCGATCCTCTAACCTGATTGGTTAATCAGTGTTCCAACAGTATCGATATTAAAGTCAATGGCTGATCCACACACACTGTCAGTTTGTGTTTTAATGGGGGGGATTTTTTAGTGACTCTTTCTGCAGGTTACTTCGTTGTGCCAGTAGATAGCAACAAGTGACATTCTTTATGAGTGAGTCATTGAATCATTCATTCAAGTGTCAAGTGTCCATTTAGATTCAGAATCTCACATACTGTGTTTTTTCTACTTTATATATAGGGAAGTAAGCATATTCAGTGCAACTGTGTTTGAGTGAGTCATTGAATCATTCATACAACCAATTTCTTCAAAAAATGAATCTTTCAGGAACAAAATGCCACTATTGTGAGTTGCAACAGTTCTGCTTTGGAACTATTTGTTTGGAACTATGTTGGCAGAGCAAAAACAGACAGTGTCAATATTGTTTCTAAAATGTAAGTTACTCAACTGTAATCCTGCACACAATATAGTAAGAGTTGTCTGACTAGGCACACAGGTCGTGTGTAAAATGTACTGGAACAGATTGGAATAGTAAGTTCATCTGAGGAAAAATAAGTCACTATTTGTTAGGTTAGTGGCATTTTTGAAGCATTCTGTTTTTATGAGGCGCTTAATAGCAAGTAAACATGATATTGTGTTCTTACCCACACAACAACCTAGTGTCGGCCCAGATCCGGCCCAGATCTGGTACATATGGATTACACGCAGACCAGATGTAGCCCGGATCTGGGCAGACACCATGTTGCTGTCAGGGTACATATGATGCATAATATTTACATTTGGCTGAATATGATTGGTAAAACATTTTTTATGTAGTTTCAAACCAATTCAGATTTCTCTGTACCTGCGACTTAAAAAGTCCTGTAAGCTGGATACAATGTGATTGCTTTTATAAAGTGCAGTTCTTGGCCAGAAAAACCTGCAAAGGGGGCCAAACTCATGGTTATGTGAGGCTAGGTTCATAGTGCTGTCTTTCACCAAGTCTGTCAACACTGCCACTGCAAAATCATTCACTCTCTGTATTTTTGTCTTGTTTTCCAGTAAATTTTTTTTGTCTGAAGCGCATAATGTAAAGCTTTCTCATGTTTAGGACACTTCCCTCCAGCAGCTTACTGCATCCTCTGCTATATTTCAGATGCGTTTTGTCCATAGATATGCGTATATAGAAGCGACTGGTGAATGCAGATGCGATTAATGGATAATCAAATTATTGTCTTTCATTATGTATTATTGTTTTATCAATTAGTTCTTGCATGTGTGTTTTGTGGAGCAGCTATGATGGTAAATGAGTACACAGAGCCAGCCATGAGAGACCGAAAGATTGAGAGATGCACACACCTATCCCACACACATATCAAGCCAAACATACACCGGCAGAGAGCTGAGAGAGACTGATGGGGTGGCCTATTCATTATCAGAAAACTTCTGGCTTACAGCCATTTCTTTTTTCTCTCTTCCTTCTGTTTCTTTAGTTTCCTTTCTTTTTGGCAACTTCTCCCCTCTCCTTATATAGCATGTTTTCTTAGCTAATGCAGTATATCTCCTCTTACTTACCCTTACAAAAAATAAGTATACTTCAAGCTCATTTTAGAAGTATACTTAAGTAATGTTCAAGTATGTTTTTAAGTTTACTTTATGTAGTAGGTATACTAATATCATTGTACTGTGTACTATTTCAATACTACTTGAGACTAAACAGGCCCACTTTTTAGTGTATAAAAGTATACATTTAAAAAATACTTTAAGTGTAACAGTAAACGTTGAGTACACAAGTGAAATTGTAGGTACTGAGAGTTTACTATATAAATACTTGTAGCACGTTTTAGTTTATGAAGGTACACTTGAAGTGTGCTCTCAGTAATCTACTAGTTTAGTAGTTTTATACTATTAGTACTTAAGTTTTCATTAAGTGAGCATGAATTGATTATGGAAGCTTGTTTCTGCCACCAAATAAAAAAATAAAAAAGATAATTGACTTTCTCTCAAAATTCAGTTTTTCTCGCAATTGCAAGTTATTATGCAATTCTGACTGAGATATAAATTCGCAATTCTGAGAAAAAAATGTCAAACAAGCTTCCATACTTCATACTTAGTTTACTACTACGTTTCTATTTAGGTATTATTATTTAGGTATACTTAATTCATTTAACTGTACTTTAAGTAGATTTGAAGTATTCCCATGCAGTGGACTACACTAAAATCAATATACTAAAAATCAATATACTCAGAATTAGAAACAGATCAGTTTACTTTATAAATCTGTATTTTTAAACAATGCAATTTTATAAGACAGTGTGAAAAAAAGTGTTACTCAATCAAACGAGTTAACATCTACAAGCCTAGTATACTTAGAATACTGAATTATACTTTTAAGTATATCTCAATCAAAAAATTGAGTACTAGTATATGCTAAATATACGTGGACTTGTCAGTATACTTAAGTGTAATTTTAGGTATATTTAGGTAGAAGTACATTAAAAGCAGACAGAGAGTATATTTATTTTTAGTTTAAAAGTATACTAACAACACACTTCTTTTTTGTAAGTGCACTTACTAGACTGAGGGCACACACACACACAGACATCTCCCGTCCAGAAAGCTTCCTGTGCTGTATTATCTGCTCGAGTCGAGCGTTATCATGGAGCAGCACGGAAAGGTTGTAGGAGAGGTGTCATTCACAAACATGCTCTGGGCAAGATAGTGATACACAAACTGACAGGAGGAAGTAGAGGCTGGAGATAGTATTGACTATCATGGAAACTTATAAGTCCAGTTATCAGTTTTTCTTAAAGACACAGTTGTTCAGGAGCTTTTCCTTATTCTTTCACTTCAGTCCCACCATCATTTGCTCACTTTAAGTTAACAAACACTAATAACACTATTAAACGTTTAGTGAATTTCAAAATGACTATACATTTTTTTTATACTGTATGTTATACTATTGTGATGCACTATTGTCATCATTTGCTCACCCACATGTCATTTCAATCCCATAAGAATGTCAAACTTTGACACACCAAAAAGTTCATTTGAATCAAGTGGTTTAATCCCCTGTCCCAAAGTGTTATGGGTTTAGAACAACATGAGGGGGTGAGTAACCAATTTTCATTTTTGTTGAACCTGTAAGGAGTCCACTGACAGCAAGTTAAATTACATTTAAATACAAACTCATAATTATTAAAGACTTGGTGCAGGTTGACAAACATGGCTAGAACACTTACCAGAACACAGACAATACTAGACAAAAACGCATGGCAAACATGAGGGCTCAAATACAACAAGACTAATGACTAACAAGGAACACCTGTGAACAATCAAGACAAATGAACCAATGCAATGACAAGAGGCTTGTTCGAAATGCATCTGATTGATGTCGTCGAATTACATCAAAGTATGTACTATGTACAAAGTACCGGCTCCCTTGACTGCTTTGTCCGACATAATGGCGGATTCAAGGTCATGATTGGTTAGATCGCCTGTCAGTCAAACTGTTTGTGAATGGTCACATTGATTGGTAGAAACTTGTGGTCTGTTTGGACTTTCACAGGGAATGTTGCAGCATTATTGAAATGATCCAACTCTTCATACTAGACCAGAGAGCAACAGTTTCAATGATGTACTCGTTCCTAAGAGCTCGCTATCACCAACTGCCTCGATGTACGACACACATCAAGACACATACGATTCATTAAGTTGTAGTGTATCTTAATTTTGTAACAGTGATTTGATCTTGATTGAAACTGTGCCAACCGCGCATGAGAGATCAGCATGTCTGCAAACTTTCTCCACCAAACTTTCTTTCTTTTTTTTTTTTTTTTGCGACACCACAATGAGAAACGATAAATTCAATCAAAAACCACAGCCAATCAGAAGAGAGTGTGGGTGGGCTCTCTTGGCAAGAGCTAACACAAGGAAATGAGTAAGTACATAGCAAAATTCATAAATATTACACCATTTAAACATTTTTAAAGTACATATGGGGTGACTGAAACAATCTTGTCATAGAATACACTCGTTTGTTCCCAATGAGATGACAGTTTGAACGTTCTTGCACCCATTTATTTATTTTCAAGATCTGAGGTGAATTAGCCAGTGTTGTTTTCATTACAGCTGGGAACACAGAATGATATTCAAACACACGTTAGATGCTTCTATCGATAAACAGTACCTGATATTATCATTGCCATTCTTTGTGTCGCTGTTCCAGCCGTGATGTTGCGGTGAAATAGAAACCGTTTCTAAAATGGAATCGTTGCGTATCGCGGATTTTATCAGGTGTCACAGCGTGAGAAGTAACGATTCTTTATTGGCAGCAGTGGTTCCAAGAAGAACCTTTAACCTCCATGGAACCTAGGAAGGTTCTTTATTGTGGAAAAAGCCTCTTTAGATTGTTAAAATGTTCTTCAAATTAAGAATAAGAATCACTAAAAGATTCTTTTTGGAGCCCAAAATGTTTCTTCTATTGCTTCCTTTTGGAACCTTTATTTTAGAGAATGTAAAGCAAGTTTGACTGCGACTGGTTGTTTTACATATCTGTAAGATGAGTAATTATCTCAGAATAACCTCAAAGGTCTGCTTTTGTGAAACCGTGGTTTACCAAGCAAAGACATCAGCTTAGTTTTGTTATATTTTGCTGTAAAATATAAATCTGACTTTTGACAGATGGACCAAGGTTGAGAAACGTGTTTGTAGACTTTCTGGCACATATAGTTTTCGATCATAATAAAGCGAGTGTTTTGGCATCTCTGGGATCTTTTGCATGTCTTTGAGCTGATGTCATTCTCCAGTCTTCTCGACGTTAGCATCGGCGACCATGTGATGGAGCGGTAGAACTATCCAGTGATGTAGTGTGAAATAAATGCGTTGCTCAACGGCGTGTGCTTCCCTGCGGTCACCATAAATGGTCAAAACGCGTCTGCTGGCTGCGGATGATACGAGATTAGAAAAATGTAGGCTTGGGTTTCAGTGGAAACAGAGTGGTAGTCTCCACCGAGCAGAGGGGGTTTCTGGGTCTTCCAGATCGGAGAATCGCTCAGGAGATGGCAGCTGTGGAGGAAGTGTGTTTATGTGCATTTGTGTGTGTTTGCATGTGTGTGTGTGTTCTCGCATGAATAAAAGTTCACACTCTGTGAGTAATGCCCTCATTGTACTGACGCCTCTTGTCTTCGGTCAGATTCCAGCACTGTTTCCTGTGCGAGCCCTCAGCCGGGTGTGCAGGTGCAGAAAAAGAGGGATTGTGTTTATCGGGAAGAAAGGGGGAGAGGGATGGTAGGCATGAAAGAGAAAAAGGGATGTAGAAATGTGGGACGACTGAGTGCCAAAGTGTGTGTGTTTGTGTTGTGCAGTTGAATCACTGCAAGTAGTGAAGTAGTTTTCCTATGTATTCACATAGAAAACAGCTATTTTAAATTGTGCTTTTCACTGTTTTTACTGTATTTGTGATTAAATTCAGCCTTGTGAGCAGAAAACTCAAAAACATTAAAAAATCTTATCGACCCAAACTTCTGAACATTAGTGTATGTAAAGGTCTGAAATTTTTGCACGTTAAAAAATAAATGCGACCTCACGTTGTGTCAATCACACCTCCGAAACCTTCCTCCATCATAAAAAAATTGGCATTTTTCGCATCTGTATCAAGAATTTTGAGAGGTGTTTTGACAATTCAGAGCCACCGCACAAGCGAGCGCCAAAATCCAGAATGGCGTTCAGCTCACAGCACAAAGCACTGTATGACAAACAAAGTGCGGGATATAGAGACAGGATATAAAGGTTTTTATGACCAGTATTTCCTACACCTACAGTGATTATTTTGGGATAATCCTGCAGCTCCTTGGTAAAGATGTGGAACTCTCCTTCCTCTCGCAATCTCAGGATTGGATGGACCCAATATTTCCCCTTACTTTTTCTCTTTTTAAGAAGAAAGAGAGGACAACAAAATCATCCTCACTGCTTGAAGACTCATTTTATATTGTTTTGCGAATTCTTTCGCAACATATTAATTAATTCACATAGAACTCTGTGTGTAAGGTTTCTGTGCGTGATCAATTTTTAGAATGATGAATACAAAAAATGCATATGAAATTCAGACTCTGTGCAAAGACCTTTAGTTGTAAGATTATTGAAACGTGGAAAACGAAGAAAAAAACTTTAGTTATACAATGCTTTAACTGGGGTCCAAAATGAACACCCACCAATATGAGTAAAAAGTTACTGGCCAACTAATTGGCTTGGTCTCACATGATTTAAATTCAATTCGTAATATTTATCTGAGCGTCTACATCTGTCAGTACTTGTGCGTCTTCTGATGATTTCTCACTAGAAGTTTATCTATGATGACTAATGTCTGTTTTTTTTTTCTCCATGTGGCGACACATATGTGGAACAAAAAATAAAAAGAAAATATGCACAATGTGTCTTTGTGTTGTGTGACAGGTGCGGTTTGACTGAGAGACTCGTTTCATGTGTGACACCATGACCTGTGCTGCTCCTCACAAACACAGAGAACAATCCTAAAGATATATTTATGATTAGTGAATTTGCTTGATTCACCCACTATTGGCAGGGGTTGTAAAAAGATTATTTTGGATCCTGGTTACAACGCTGTATTTTCCCTGAACTCAAGCGTTTGGTATTCTGTGTCGGCTGGTTTGAATTAGTAGTGATGTCCAGTTTGCAAACAAACAATTCTTTTGAGCTTTTCCTAATCGGTTCGTGATGTGGTCTGAGTCAGTCAGGCAGCTAATAATAATAAACAGTTGAACAAATTAAAGTTATTTTTTGCAATTTCCATTTTGTTGCTTGCTGTGAGTTTAACTAGCTGCATTAGAACAAATTAACAGCTTATATTTCACACGTATATTAAAATATAAAGTAGCTTCGATGTAGCAAGCTTATGTCTTTTCAAGGAAGCAAGTTGCACTGGGTCAAAATAGCAAGTTTTGTGTACTTGAAGATCATTGAAGTCGCAACACTTTTCAGGTCTTATATTTTGGAAAATACTATACGTTTGCAATAGAGTACCATAGCTAGTAGTCTATCTAAGCGCATTCTGTACAGGACAGATTTCAGTGCAGTAGCTTATCTTGTAGTTTGTAGAGGATGGTACACTAGGCTTAGACACAGGGAGAGAGAAAGAGTGAGGCGATGCAGACAGGAATAATGGAGCTTTAGAGGCTGCGTGCTGAGAGCGGCTCTTGAAGAAGAGGGCCAGTGCGGGGCGGTCCGGCTGGCCACAGGACATGCTGGCTCGGATACTGTGTGCTGCTCAATGCCCACTCTGTCTGGGTCCGGCCATAACACTCCTGCACAACAGAGCAGGACAGTCAAGAGACAAATAAAAGAGTTTGAACTGGGTCACAGCGGGCTAGTAATGAGCTATTCTTCTCTTTGTGTCTCTCCTGGACTCTGTTTCCTGCTGGAAAACCAGATCATACCAGATTAAGGTGGACTTTGGAACAGTTTATTTTTTTACCAGCTGATGCCCTGCAGGCCATGACACACCAATGTCATTGAGTGTCTGACGGTACTTGTCCACTAGTCGGACCACTTACACCTGTGACCAGATGCAATGCGAAAAGATTCCAGCGACAAGCAATGTGTCGACATGACTATGAGACGTGAGAAAATCGATCCAAAATCACAGCCAATCAGAAGAGCTTGTGGGCGGTGTTTCTCTGCAAGCGTACTGCACTCGCAACCAAATCAATCCAAAATCACAGCCAATCAGAAGATTTTGTGGGCGGAGTCTCTTTGCAAGCACACTGCACCGATAACCAAATCAATCCAAAATCAAAGCCAATCAGAAGAACGTGTGGGCGGAGTCTCTCTGCAAGCACACTGCACCCATAACCAAATCAATCCAAAATCACAGCCAATCAGAAGAACGTGTGGGCGGAGTGCACTGCACTCACAACCAAATCAAGTTGTAAATAAAACAGATTATTAGAGTATATTTTACGAGAATAAAAAATCACATTTGTTTCAATGTTATTTGCTGTTTCTTTGCAATTGTTTACTAGAAATTTCAAAGGGAAACTTTTTTAGTAAAAAGTAAATCCTGTGGTTTCCGTTCAAATCCACTCTTTGTTTCCGTTTCACATCACCCTTCTCCTTCCATCTGTTTTTTCTTTCCTGTTTCTCTGTTTCTGTCATTCTTCAGTTCATCTGTGTCTTCCTCTCTCCCTCTCTGTCATCCTCTGGCTTGTTGTTGAACTCTTTCACAGTTAATAAAGTGCAACTATCAGTCTGTTCTCCCTGCAGCGAATACACTGACACAAAGACAAGAGTTCTCCAGTCATTCAGTTATTCTAGCTGCTGTGGTGTGGATATCCGGGGATTTCCTTTCCAACATTGAAAGTCCCACTTGTGGTTTAGGGAGATTCTTTCAACAAGGATAAGCTCCAAAATATGTTCCTACATGCCACTCATTGTCTCACTGGTGAAAGTCAGTATCTGTCTAGATAAACAATGCCGGATGGTTTTGTCGATGAATATCACAGAAAACATGTCTGGGTCATATATCACTTCAAAATGAAAAGGAATACATATTATACTATATTTCGCTGAAGAAAATCAAGCCAGTTTATAGGACCTTAAAGACATTATTACGCACATATGCCCTCTTCTTTCAAGAGCCACAATATAAAACATTTAACTATATTTTTAGTAGAACATTTTTACAGGTGAGATATGACAGGAATATCTTCAAGATGTCAAGATAGATCTGTCTCAACTTTCAACAAGTAAATATTACCATAAAACACACATACCTAACATAAACACACACAAATATATTCACACATTGCACAAATACCCATGGAGTACATACTAATCACACAAACATCACACACTCTCTGCCTTACACCTCACACACACACATACACGTTGTGTTTTCATTTTTTATGGGGACATTCCATAGGCGTAATGGTTTTTATACTGTACAAACTGTATATTCTGTCCCCCTACACTACCCCTACCCCTAAACCCACCCATCACAGTAAATGTTCTGCTATTTTAGATTTTCAAAAAAAGATAATTCTATATGATTTATAAGCTTGTTTCCTCATGGGGACCAAAAAATGTCCCCTCAAAATTTACTAGTATTACTATACCTGTGGGGACATTTGTTCTCCATAATGTAGGGAATACCCGCCCACCTATACACACACACTAAAACTACAGGCACTACAACTGAACAGAAATGTACACTCACACACCCTTTACCAAACATAGCACCAGCCCTCAAACATACTTAAAGCCAGATCCAGGAAAAACATATTCATACACACACACACACACACACACACACACACACACACACAACACAAACACATCCTCACACCTCCAAGTCTGTTATGTACAAATTGAAGGCAGTTTTGCTCCAGCACATGATTTTGATGTAACCGTTTGATTGGCCTAACTAAGAGGACAGTTGCACTTTATCCCTGAGACTCAGTGATAATGAATTACATTTTCATTTATTAATTTTGCAGACTCTTTAATACAAGGTGATGTACAAATGAGAGAAAAAAAAGAAAAAAAATATTGAAAAACATATCATATATTCTCCCTTTTCCCATGGCATATCAGCTTGGGAGGTATTGATTTAAAAAAAATTTGAAAAGCGAAAATAAAGTGCCTATCTGTTATATTAGAATGCATAAAGTGTTTAGGGTTAGCGGCAGGTGTAGGGGAGGTAATGTCCCAATAAAGCAGGATCCATTTATGATTTTAATAAATATAATTATAGACACTGAATATGTTGTTATTATTGGATTCTGTTTTATAATGTATACTGCTATACCCTGAGGTGCAAATAGCTGCTGCCATCTTTTGAACCTGTTAAAGTGGTGGTTGATTATGATTTCAGTTTCTTATCTTTAGTTAGTGTTTAATGTTGCTGTTTGATCATAAACAACATCTGCAAAATTACGACGCTCAAATTTCAATGCAAAGGGAGATATTTTCTTTTACAGAAATCGCTACAACAAACAGCTGGTAGGGACTACAACAAGCTTCTTCCCGGGTTTGTGACATCACAAACCTGAAAATTTACATAAACCCCACCCCCAGGAACACACAACAAAGGGGGCAGGGCCATGTTGGGCCAGGAGTTGTTGTAGTAGAGTGTTGTTGATGCCGTCATTTTACGCCGGACTGCTTCACAAACGAGGGTCAATTCAACGAAAAAAGATTAACATGATGAAACATGCTCTGTTGACTCCGGTTTGAACACGAAAGCTGAACACGTCCTCATTTTAGCAGCGTGAGATTTCCAGCTTTGTTGTTGTTGAGCTGTTAAAGCTCAAGGAGCACCAGCTCATTTGAATTTAAAGGGACACACACAAAAATGGCGGGTTTTTGCTCACACCCAAATAGAAGCAAATTTGACAAGCTATAATAAATGATCTGTGGGGGATTTTGAGCTGAAACTTCACAGACACATTCTGGGGACACCAGAGACTTATATTACATCTTGTGAAAAGGGGCGTTATTGGCCCTCTTTAAGAATGAAAGTGTGCAGCTGAGAAAAGAATTGAATTTCTTTGATCATTAAGAGCATCTGAAGTTTAAAAACCCTTCAGGCGTGTTTATTTGTTGGACAGAATGACAGAATCATTATCTCTCTCCGTAGAATCCATGAGTGTAAGTTAATAAAGCCCCAAATGAGCAAGTACACTGTAATACAACACATCCATCACTGCTTCCTATCTTTATTATTTCTTTGCATTTTGTAGATTGAGCCACAAGCCCCTACATCACAGACATCACAACAAATGTTTACACTTGAAACTAATGTGCAAACGCATGTATATGTGTGTGTTCTGCCACTTGAAGGAAGTATGACAGCAGTATGACACATGAACAGATTGAAAGAAGAGGGAAAAGAGAGTCTGACTGATGTCCAGTTGGGGTTTGTTGACTCATGCAGTTATTGTTGAGACTGCGACGGCTCAGTTTACTCTGTCTCTCAATCACTGACTTCCTCTCGGAAATTACATGGACTCTCCCTTTCAACTCTACTGAAAGTATGTATGGATTAGCAGATATTAAAAAGCACTGAAAGGAAGATTGTGCGTCTCATGTCCCGACCTTTATCATGCAGTGAACGTTTGCTGAAGGCCGTTTAGGAACTCATGAGATGGCCTGACTTGCAATTTCTTACCTGTCAAGGTTAATGAAAACATATGTAGTTTTTGTAAGTGAGTAAATAAACCTTTACTTTCAGGCACTGTGCTGTGCATCATGATCTCAAGACCAGCGAGTGAACAAATGGACATCACACATCTGCTTTTATCGAAAATCCTCTTACATTTGCATTTCTCCACACTGTTGCTCCTTAAGAAACTCCATGTGTCGCACACATAATCCCAGGTTGGGATAATCATGTACAAAGTGGAAAGCCAGTGAAATGGGCTGATAGTGTGGCAGTTTGACTTGTGTTTTCGGCGGTAAATCCCTGTGGATCAGCAGCTGAGGGGAGTCTGCGGATCTGAGCGGGTTAAGCAGCGGTCACTGGCTGTTCTGAGTGAGCGAGTCGTAGCACACCAAACACAGACTGATGTTTTAGTTGCCGAAATATTCTGAAGAGCTAAATATCTTTAAGCACTTCTGTAGACTTTTAAAAAATCTAAAACAAGTTTAACACTTTAATTTGTATACTTACCTTGTCCAAGTAAGCCACAATAAGTTACAAATGGATGTACGTAGATCACAGTAGAAATATGTCATATTTTTCCGAATGTCTTTAAATAGAAAATGTTTTCCGGCATCTTAAATTATGTATTGTTCAGTGTTATTTTAGTATTATTTACACACTGTTGTAGCATTTTTATTATTTTAAATGTAAATTTAAATTTTGCATTTTCAGTTATCATTTTAATATGATTTTATTTTAATGTTATTTTGCATGTGTATATACATATATATATATATATACACACAGACACACAACAGTTCTTTCTGTTTCTTGAATCTGATTGGTTGAGAGCTGTGTGATATTCTAGTATTAATAGCACTCCTACCATCTCACCATTTGTATCACTCCGCTTGAAGTGACTGTCAATGTGGCTGAGCAAATTCATTGTATTTTTTAAGAATACTACACTTGTTGTACCACGAACTGTAGTTTTAAGAGTTTTTTAGGCGAGAATATAGGTGAGCTCCAGGTCAGAGACTGTTCAGTGCTCAAGTACCCGCAGAGAACAGCTTCATCATCTGCTTCAGGGATTTGCCGCGGCCTCTTATTGTGGATAAACGAGAGATAATTCATTTTGGGTTCTTAAAACAAGCAATCTTTGGTCTTATTAATCTATTACTTGTTCCTGAGCAAATCGAATTGGGCTGTGTTATATGTAATAATTTGATATTAAGTCTATATATTAAACTTACATCCTGTGCAGCACTGCTTTTGTACATTTGACTGAATTGTACAATTGTGTCATTTATAATAGCTATTGTTGTTATTTTAAATATTGATGTTCAATAAATATTATTTTATATCAATAATATGTTATATTTGGTATAGGGTCTAGGTTAAATTTGGTATAGGGATATTGCGATTATTTTTTTTTTTATTTCAGTTTTAGTAATTTTAATACTTCAACTTATATTTATTTGCTAGGTCAACATTTCTTATATATGTTTAATTTTTAGTCGTTTTCACGGATCCATGTGAATGGAGATTGTTTTGACAACATTGTCATCTGTACTAAGGAAAACCCATTGCATTTTTAGTACGTTGTTGTCGTTTAAATATCCTTAGTTAACAATAATAGCTGTAGTATTGTGCTTAATAGCTGCTGTGGTGAAATGTCATTTTAAAATTTTTGAAATAAAATGATAGACCCCAACTTTTTATATACTAATTACACTAATTCAATATTTTCACCATTTAGCCTGATTTTTTCACGATTTATTTACACATCATCACATGTGTGGTATTTCATGTCACTGTTGTGTCCTTGATACACTTCATTAGGGGAAAAATAGTTAGTTGTGGTGGAAATGATACCACATCTGTGTAACATGTAAATCATTTTTAAACAATAAACAATGAAATAGTTGATTTCACTCTTTGTTCATAAAATCATCACTGCGATACTTTTACAGACTGAAGGTCTGGCTCTGGGACGATAGCATAACAATAAAATCTGCACATACAAGGCATTTTAAAAAGTAGCCAAAGGCATGAATAAAATCATTCTGAAACCGTTTTAATGTGACCTTCATGGAACAAAAAGAAAACTATGTGATACAGAACAAAATCAGACATAAAAGTCGTCGCTGAAGTACTCCTATCCCACACTTTTACGGTTCCAGGACTTGGAATCGTCCTGATTTGTATCAGAGCCTGTTGTGTAAAAAGATGTTGTGATATCCCAGCACCACCTGCTTGTTCTCAGACAGTCTAATAGTTCAGCCAAACACATGCTGGCGTTGTTGTGTAGCGTGTGCTTTCTGGCTGCATAAACCACAAGGACTTTATACTTCTCTGTAGCAGGAATCAGAAGTTCCTCTGGCACAGGAAGTGAGGCGGTGAGGAAATGCCTCCACACAGGAGGAGGTGTGTGTACTTGTGTTGACAGGAATCAGAGCGTGAATGAAGAGGATTTGCCTGCAGTTTCAATAGAACAGAATTAGCAGCGTTCACATGACTGCATGAGTTCAGCACAGACAAAACGTGAGAACAGGCTAGACCTGTCTTTAGGAGCTGGAAACACACACACACTTTATAGAGGGAAGGAAATCTTTTTTTGTCTTTGTTTGAGTTTGTTTTGAGCACACATACAGCTCATTTAACGTCACTGTGCATGTCATCTTAGGTTCATATAGGCAAACGCAGAAAGGTTGGTTCACTGAGTGTTGTCATGTTTGGTTGGTGTGTTCAGTCATCAGTCATCAAATGATGTCAGTTTGTAGGATCTGTTGTTTTAAACTCAAGTATTGTCATTCAGGAGTATTGTTAATGTCTTTGTGTTCATCGGCTTTAACGTGGCTCTTGCGCTTTGTTTGTTGTGCTGGAAACACCACTCAGATATCAAAGGCAGAGAGGTGTGCTTCTTTGAGGTCAAAGGTCACTCAGTGGGTGTGGTTTCTGGTCATGTGAAAGTGGAGCCAATTCAGAGCCAACTTTAAAGATGACATTAAATCAAAATCTTAAATGCATTTTTGCTTTCAATTGTGCCATTTTTCTGCGCGTCTTTTGCAGCGTCACGTCGTCTTTTACACAGAGGTCTGGAAACCCGCTTCTCTATTTAAAAGCAGTTTTAAAAGTCACGCAGAGTCAGTGGAGCCAATATAAGCATTCAAAACTTAGTCTCTCACTTCCGCTAAAATGGATCACAGATTTTCATGACATCTCAACGCACTTCAGTTGCTCATCAAATCTCTGTATACACTGGATTGATTTTATTAACTTCATGCACGAGGTCTCAGACTTCATGAACCCCAGCTTCTGTTTAACGATGAGATTAGTAACATGATTAACACGCGTCATTACGGTCTGAGGACAGATACTATAATGTAGCGCACACAAAGAGCCGCTGAATGCATGCAGACCCTCCCGGATCGTTCCACACGAGCGACCAGCACACACTGCTAATGAGACACACAGAGGGCTTGAGTGTGTGAGTAATTAAAGCTGATTAGGCGATGAAGAAAGGGCTGCTCAACAACTGCTCTTCAAAGAGATGAGCACTGGACTCGAGCTGAGAGTAAACACTGGACGATGAGCTGCTCAGTTGAAGAAGAAAGTTTGATGTACTGTGTAGACGCACTGCAACTCCTCAGTCCACTTGAAAAGTTATGCTATGAAAAGGCACGCTTTTGTGTGTCCTATATCCTTTCCTTTTCATTCACAGCTCCTCAATGTTCTCCTTCTCCATTCTCCCTTCCCATTATCCTCTGAATAGTGGCGTCTGCTGCCACAGTCTGGACCCAGTCTGACCTCAAGGTCTAGTTTCCAGCACATCACACTTTCAGAAGCTCATACTCTTCACATCTACACTTGTATTCCTGTAATGCCTGGGCTGTAAGCTGGCGTGGCGATAGCATAACCCGAGGCCGTAACCATGTCCTGAACAGTTGTTGTTACATGGATAATTTAAATGATAACATATTTTAAATTCAAAATGGTGAAATTTCATTGAGTAAAAGTTGAGTAATTTGCATCACTGTCATTGAACATATATATCGTCAAAAATTAAATGTTTAGCTACTTACATCTTACACGCACACTTTTACCAATAAAACAGTGAACCCTGCCTCCTCTGATCTGATTGGCCATCATTTTGACATTGACGAGTGCTGTTAGATCGTATAAAAGTGTAACTTTTTAAACTCTTTGTCATCCTAACAACAGACAGAGCAGAGTATAATGGAGAGCAGCAGAACAACATTAACAATTGCGGGACAATTTGGCCACTTCTATTTTTCGGGGTTGTCAACCTCAACGTCTATGGCGGTTACAGCTCTGGCATAACTTTCTGTACGGTTTACTGCTATAACCTTTCTTACTGAAAGAAAGCTGACTTTATCCAGGGGCTTCTGGGTCCTTGTGTTGAGAGCTTCAGCTGGCAGGGGCCACTCTACTGTATGTTAACTAAAACATGTTTTTCATTCTGTAAATGAAGAAAGAAGTACTGGCATTTTCAGACCTGTAGGTCATTAGCTTTGTTCCAAAACAGGGACTTAATTTCTTACAATGTTGCATTTTCTTCATGGTTTGGTTCGCTTTCACAAGGCAACATTTCAAAGCGAACCAAAATTTGTTTATGCAAGTCACATGTGAGTAAAACTGCCCTCTTATTGGTCAGATTTTCTTCTGCGTCATCCATCAAGATGATAAACTATATATATATATATATATATATATATGTATATATGTACACTCTGCGAAGGCCTCGAACCCAGGTCTCTGGCGTGGGAGTCGGACGCTCTAACAAGGAGGCTAAAGGCTGAAGCTTCTGTCATTAGTTGTAACTGACAGAGGTCCGTTGGGTCGGATTGCTATCTCAACCACCTCGTCCAGGTGATCGCGCAGTGATTGTTTTGGTGCGGATCCGAGCGAGACTGCCATGTTCAAATATGCCTAAACAAACCGAAGTAAGGTGTGAAAACGCCCTGAGAGAATAGATGTTGTGGAATACATATCCTGTACTGTTCAAAAGTTATGGGGTAAGTAAGTTTTTTAAGACTGGACCATGACTGGCCATATAAAAGCCAGTAAGTTCTGCACTCTATGCACATGGATGACAGAAAACGCTGTGACATAACTATCAGCAAAGTACTGATTTTTAATATACTCTCAAAGTGGATTTTAAAAGGAGAATTTAGATGTTACAGCTGAAAAACACTCATTCATGCAAGCACTGCTGTTCAGCCATTGTAAATGTGTTACTGTACAATCTTTGTTATTACCAACTGAAAGATGAGTCAATATATAACAGTCAGTGGTGATCGACATCACACCAGAGATGCTGTCAATAGATTTGGTTTTGAATGTGTTTGCTCATCAGCAGTCGTGTTGTAGCAGTGATTCAGCTGACGGGATGTTAATGCTTGTGTTTATAATGTTTGCAGTTGCTGAATTTCTTTGGCTTGTAATTAAGTCAAGATTAATGAACATGCTGAGTTTATTACTTATATAAGGCTTATAAATCATTGTAATTGTCCAAAACTACATTTCTACATTGACAGTGTGTGTGAACCATCTGAACTGAAAGGCATCAATAGAAGGAAAAACATCCATTTCTTAATCTAAGTGCCCTTCAAAAAATTATCTGGTTGCTGGTATAAAATCTACTATATAATGCATTTTTTGTGACGCTCTACTATTCAAAAGTTTGGGGTCGGTGAAATTTTTAAAAGTTTTTCAAAGAACTACAGTAAATACAGTTAAAACAACAAAACTTTTATTTAGAAATATTTTTTTTAGAAATATTATTACAATTTCAAACAGGTGTTTTCTAAGTGAATATATGTTAAAGTGTAATTTATTCCTGTGATCAAAGCTGAATTTTCAGCATCATTACTCCAGTCTTCAGTGTCACATGATCCTTCAAAAATCATTCTGATGATGATTTGATGCTCAAGAAACATCCTTGACTATGAAGTTCAAAAGCATTTATTTGAAATCTTGTCTTTACTCTGACTTTTGATAAATTCAATGTTAAAGTCTTTGCTGAGTAAAAGCATAAAACATTTTACTGACCCCAAACTTTTGAACAATTTTGCTAAAGATTTGCCCTGAGAAAGGTGTAGTAACAGTATCTACCAGCAGGGGTTAACTGGACCAAACCTTGACCGCTCATGTGTTACTAAAGAGCCTAATTGCACCTTGTTCACATCCTGTGCTCTTTATTTCATTCCGTATGAGGCGTTGTGTGTCTCCGTCATGTGTGTGAGGTGTAGCCGTTGCCAGAGACCCTCTGCGCTTCTCAGAATCTGCTTCCTGTCGCCAGACGAACCGTTCACGGCTGCCTTCCTCTTCCCTCTGAGCTCTTCAGCAGGAAGGAGACAGGAAACAAAGAACCCACTTCCTGCGCTCGATGCCAACATTCCGGACAATGGTGAAGGAAATGCTTGGTAACTAGAGGAGTTTCTCTGTCCAAGCTTTCCATCAATCTCTCATTGTCTGCCCTCTCCACTGCCCTTTCAGTCTTTGTTGTCAGTTTATTACGCTTCAGTCTTTGGTGGAACAATGTTTTTCTAGCATTAGCGAGCCTCTTCAATCAGAGTCATCTTTGCAGATGTTAACATGCTGTCAGAGATTTGTGAGCTGCGATTTGATATGAGTCATCAATCCTGCATCGTTTCAAACCCGACCCCTCGTACTAACTGTCCCGTGTGTCTGTGTGTGTGTGTGTGTGTATGTGTGTGTGTATTAGCGGAGGCAGTCACCATGGAGACTTTCCAGAAAAAAGGGGGAGGGCAACGAAAAAGAGAGGCGCAGATGCTTTAAGTCTGTGTTTAAATCAACACCATAAAAATCCTGCGGGATCCAGATGCCTTTCCTCTCTGGAACAATGCGTGTGGCGGGCTGAGACGCCACTGGACGTGATTCATGCTCCTGGGATACACGTCTCAGATGGGCTTGATCGCTCAAAGACTGCCGCGTCTCTCCGGACTCCTCCGGCCCTTCGGAAGCACTCTGAGGTCTGCTGGAAACTCGAGGCCAGGTGGACCCACGGGAGCGACAGGGAGAATATTGGCATATTGGAAAACACTTTACTCAAATTGTAAAACACCGAATGTGAAGCTTTAGACGAGATGTATGACAGAGGCACGTTTGAAAACTGGCTTTTTCAGAAGATGGGGTCATAAACTGACAAAAATGGAGATGAAGGATTTCCAAGACATTTAATTCTTTTAGCAGTTCTTAAACACCAAACTAAAATAGTCTGACAGTGTTTTCTTGCACTGATGAATCTACACAAAAAATGCTGGGTTAAAAAAAAACAAGCGGTTGGGTTAAATGTTTGACCAACCTGCTGGGTAATTTTATTTTACCCAAATTATTTTATTACTCGCTTATAATGAACCCAAATTATGTTGGAAATGAAATTAATAAATGTTCACCTTTTGATTATTATTTTTGTCTCTAGTAAATATGTCTGTTTTTTAATTTCCAACCTATTTTAGGTTCATTTTAAGCCATTTTAATATAGCAAGTAAGTTAATATAGCAACCCAATCTCTGGGTTTGTCCATTTTCATCCTAACTTGGGTTATTTTTTTCCCAGCTTACAGTGCTACGGCAAAAGAAATAATGATTTAGTTGTGTGCTTGTGTCTCAATTGAAGTGCAGTAAAAAATGAATTGACAAAAGATCTTTCCATTATGTTTTCCCTGATTCACAAATAAATGACTCTCATGAGCTCGGTCTTTTAATGAAATGGTCAAAACTCGCTGATTCTGTCACAGCTTTACTGAATTAACTTCTGACCTCAAATCATTACTTTCATCATGTGTGACTCGAAATAAACCAATCGTGGTGTTGAGCTTGAAGTTCGTGAAATTTAAATCAGCGTAAAAACTGACTGGTTGTTCATATAGCAAAATGTATCCGTATACTTTAGCATACTTTTAAAACAAGTGGATATTATGGAATAATATACTTGCGTGCGAACTGAAAGTAATGTTTCCATATGCTTAATTGCATGTTAATGTATTATATTTTAAATCATATTAAATGCAATCAGCTGCTTATGACCAACTTAAGTACAGCTTTCATTTCTTTATTCCATTGTTTTTGAAATATGGTTAAAGTTAGTGCTAAATGTACTGACAAGCATTTATGATAAACTAAAATATACTTTAATTTCATTTCTATTGACACGTATATTTCGGAAATACATTTGTATTTATATATTTAACTTTATTAAACATTTGTAATGATGAAGTTGCAATTTAGCACATTTAAAATATATTAAGTGGTCTTTTATTTCATTAATATTGTATTATCAATAAACACACTTCTCTTTCACAAGGGTAGTTAAAATACATAACATTTATTATTTTACAGTATTTTATTAGCTTCCTCAAAAGTATTTGTCAATGGAAGCGGAATCATGAAGTGGAATCGGAAGTAGAATCATGGAACATTTCAAGATTCCATCCATGCTAGCGATCCATTCAGCTTCCCACGCTTCTGTTTACTAGCCCTGCTCCATTTACTTCTCAATGTAAGCAAAAAACGGTGTCTCATGAGGTTTTCCTTTCAACGCCCCACTCACTCCTGCCTTCCATCCTCTGTGCTGTTTTTAGCCAGCCTGTTTTTTCCCGCAGAACTTCAAGAGTCAAAGTCAATTGTCATGTCAGAGAACAGCTGGAGGAAGTGGAGTGACTGCAGAAGGAGACGTGAACTCTGTGCAGCCATTCACACGTGAGACTCCTCTCCCCGAAGAGCGCTCTGCAGTCACATAATGCTCGAGCTTGAGGAAAAAGTCAGTCAAGCAAGAGTGCGTCCTAAATTGTGTTGGATTTGATCCTTTTTGTGAATGTGTGACTTTTCAGTTATCAACTGTTGAATTTGTGTTGAATATTTGTCAGGTCGACTATGGTGTATGTTTTATGGTGTTGATATGGTGTATTTGTTGAGGCTGTCTGAAGGTTATCTGCTGACGTTACACACACCATACTTGAGCGGTTCCTCAGTCAGATCTTGCTTTATGCTTTTGTCCAATGGAGTGGAGTGACCTTCACATTCCATTCCCAGCCCAGAGTGATGTCACACCTCTGTCTGACCGCAGCGAGCTCTTTTGGAGGAAAAAAGGATTTGTCAGTGTGTTTGTATTAAAGGGGTCATGAACTGCATTATTTTATTATTTTGTAATGTTTCCTGGGGTGCACTTAAAATGTTTTACATAAAAAGTTGTCATAATTTAGAAATTATAGGCATTTTTCCTACCCTGATTTTAGCTTCTGATTTTAGCACTCTGTTTGAAGGGGCGTGTCTGCTGTGAGACTTCTGTGAGACTTCAGTGTAAACGCCCACTGCTGTGATTGGCTGTGAAACTTCAGTGTAAACGCCCACTACTGTGATTGGCTGTGAGGCTTCAGTGTAAACGCCCACTGCTGTGATTGGCTGTGAGACTTCAGTGTAAACGCCCACTGCTGTGATTGGCTGTGAGGCTTCAGTGTAAACGCCCACTGCTGTGATTGGCTGTGAAACTTCAGTGTAAATGCCCACTGCTGTGATTGGCTGTGCGACTTCAGTGTAAACGCTCACTGCTGTGATTGGCTGTGAAACTTCAGTGTAAACGCCCACTGCTGTGATTGGCTGTGAAACTTCAGTGTAAACGCCCACTGCTGTGATTGGCTGTGAAACTTCAGTGTAAACGCCCACTGCTGTGATTGGCTGTGAGACTTCAGTGTAAACGCCCACTGCTGTGATTGGCTGTGAGGCTTCAGTGTAAACGCCCACTGCTGTGATTGGCTGTGAAACTTCAGTGTAAACGCCCACTGCTGTGATTGGCTGTGAGACTTCAGTGTAAATGCCCACTGCTGTGATTGGCTGTGAGACTTCAGTGTAAATGCCCACTGCTGTGATTGGCTGTGCGACTTCAGTGTAAACGCTCACTGCTGTGATTGGCTGTGAAACTTCAGTGTAAACGCCCACTGCTGTGATTGGCTGTGAGGCTTCAGTGTAAACGCCCACTGCTGTGATTGGCTGTGAGACTTCAGTGTAAACGCCCACTGCTGTGATTGGCTGTGAGGCTTCAGTGTAAACGCCCACTGCTGTGATTGGCTGTGAGGCTTCAGTGTAAACGCCCACTGCTGTGATTGGCTGTGAAACTTCAGTGTAAACGCCCACTGCTGTGATTGGCTGTGAAACTTCAGTGTAAACGCCCACTGCTGTGATTGGCTGTGAGACTTCAGTGTAAACGCCCACTGCTGTGATTGGCTGTGAGGCTTCAGTGTAAACGCCCACTGCTGTGATTGGCTGTGAAACTTCAGTGTAAACGCCCACTGCTGTGATTGGCTGTGAGACTTCAGTGTAAATGCCCACTGCTGTGATTGGCTGTGAGACTTCAGTGTAAATGCCCACTGCTGTGATTGGCTGTGCGACTTCAGTGTAAACGCTCACTGCTGTGATTGGCTGTGAAACTTCAGTGTAAACGCCCACTGCTGTGATTGGCTGTGAGGCTTCAGTGTAAACGCCCACTGCTGTGATTGGCTGTGAGACTTCAGTGTAAACGCCCACTGCTGTGATTGGCTGTGAGGCTTCAGTGTAAACGCCCACTGCTGTGATTGGCTGTGAGACTTCAGTGTAAACGCCCACTGCTGTAATTGGCTGACATCTTTGGATATGAAGTAGCTAAGTATTACAAGTGAAATTCTCAAACTTTTAGCATGTTTTTACTATTACAGCTCTCGAGGTTAACTAATCATGAAAAGTGTTGATTATAGCATTATATTTGGATCGTGGCATGAAAGGTTGCAGTGATGAGCATGCATGAATGTTTTGATCTTGTAACTGTAACTCGATATCTGCACACGAATGCTTTCATCATAACTAACAGTGAAAACGTGATGTAAACAACAGATTTGTTGATTTTTGGTGAGAGTCCAGAACTCAGTCACTGATAAACTGGCGTGCTGTTTGATTGACAGCTCCAGCGATTGTAAAGGGAGCGCTCTTTGATCGTTTCTATATATAATTTAATCACAGTGACACAGTAATCACCAATAGTGACACAGTAAAAACATTTTACTCACTTAAGTGTGTGAACACAAAAGCAGATGTTTTGTAGAATGTCCATTTTTTTTTTTAAACTACATACAATGAAAGGAGCCAGTCACCTTTTTCACAAAAAGTACAAAAAAGCAACATATAGGGGCTGAAAGTGATGTTCAGTCTAGGAAAATTGAAATCTTCACCCTTTATTCAAATATTATTACAAGTTGTAAGCATATTGTGTAGTTATGCTTGGAGTCAATGTTTTATTTGTTATAATAATAATGCGATGAAACATACCAAATTGTGCTGACATCATTTTTGTCCAGGCTGTCATACAAAGAAATTATGAACACAACCTGAACTAATGAAATGTTAGTTACTGATTATGTTGTAGTCAATGTATTCTTTTTCCTGTCAGCTTTTTGCATAGTAAAGTAAAACCTTTACCTGTAGTTTGCCGTTTTTGCTAAACAATTTTTTTTTTCAGATAAATACCTTAAACAAGTGTAGTGTTTTGTTCTTCCCTCATAATTAACATATTTAAAAAACATAAAATATTTTTCTCATATGTTGATGGTTTAATCGAACGTGTAGGGTCATTAACAGCAAACATCTCCACCGGACATAATGTTTGACCTCTCAGATCTCATTAGCACAAGTTTGGAACAGCATGACAGTGAATAAATGGTCTGTTTTTTTGTGTAAATTAGCTCTGGAGTTTAAGAGTTCAGTCAAATTAGCTAAATTTCATTGGAAAAAAGGTCCATTGTCTTTTGTCAATAGTGTATTGATGTATGAAGCATCGCTTATGTAGAAGTCAATTTTTCATGCAGATTTCTGTTGGTCAGCACAGCAAATTCGCATGACTAACTTCAAAATCGTTATGGGTAAATCTTTCACAAATCCTCGCGTGAAATTCCCATTCTTGTGGATTCCTCTTTAGTTTTAGCCTGTGAAGATTCGCTGAACCACAGTAAATGTGACCGCACCTAAGGAGTTACGCTTTCTTGATCTGTTTGTATTGTGGCTCCAGAAGACGGTGTGTTTGGTAGGAGACACGTAGAAGAGAGAGTCAGTAAACTGACTTTGATTGTGACTTTGACAGCACACAAACACGTATATACATCTGTACTTTCTTCCTTTCAATCTCTGTGTTCTTAAAGTGACAGCTGCCATTTCCGAGACGTAGGTGTTAAACTAGAACATGGTTACGGTCAATAAACTTGTACTCTCTGTACCTGACACAAGGAAGTATCCATGGTATGTTAACTTTCACTTGCCTTTTCTTTTACCTGGGAGCAGTTTGCAACATGAATGCTATGCCCTGACTTATGACAGCTCATTTCTAAAATTCTGAATTAAAATCATCAAAACTACTCGAGCTTGATTTTAGTGGACTGGACTGTAACAAAAAAGTTCAGAAACAAGCTTCCATAAATAAGATTGCATAGCAACTCCAGAGAGCTTGCCTTATAAAAAAAGAAGTGCCCTTAATTGCACTTATAGTATATTTTAAATCTTAAAAGTATATCTTAAAAGATATACAAGATATATATTTGTAAAAGACTGCTGATAATATAATATTAATTAAACCAAATTAATTAAACAGCAACTTAAGTGTCCTTAAATAAAGTTTTACATTTAATCTTTTGTCGAAGTACACTTATTTTGATGTTGACTGTCATACTGAAGCACATGAAAAGTACTTGTAATTTTAACAGTAGTGTGTTATTCGATATAACGTTTAAGGTTTATATATTTAAAATGTACTAAATTACACAGTCATTACAAATGTGTAATTATAAATATATTTAAATACATAAACATAAATACATATATTATATAGTATATTTTAGTTTATCATAAACGTTTCACAGTATATTCATGTTTAACTGTAACTTTCAACTTTAGCCATATTTCAGTAGACAATAGAATTATGAAATTAGTACATATAAATATGAATTCAAGTCCTACTTAAGACGGTCAATAAAACACTCTTAAGTTCAGCAGTGATCACTTTGAACTGTCCTCATGAAAAGTGCTTTATTAAGTGTAAAAGTTCCACCTAAAGAACTAGTCGACCATCCTAACCCAAGTACACACCTGCACATGACCTGTGTGCTTTCTTCTGTAATTAGATGCCTGTAAGTGTGAATGTAAGGGTACCTGCATATCACAGTGTTATCTGTTTATAATGTCAACATTCCTGTCATTAGTGTCTGTAATAATAGTGTCCTCTGCCTCAGATGAAGGTTTAATCAGTCTTATACTGTGAACTACAGGCTGTTTCAGGCGAACTGGTGACCCTGTTTTGGCTCATTCAGGTGTGTTTGTGAATGAGTGAATCACAGCACAAACACAAAGAGTGAAGAAGAAGAGTGAGCAGCAGTGTGAGGCGTGGTTTCCTGGGCTGTGTGGCTCTCTGCTGCCACCTACTGAAGATCTTAAAAACTCTACAAGGTTTCTGGCATGGCTGAAGGTGATGTTGTACAAATGCTGCGCGGCTGGCTCTTTTAGGGAGAGGATGGCTTCGGCTTTCAAACACTTCATCTGAAGACGCCGCTGGCGGACACATGCTTTGATTTTCGGACACACAGAGGCAGACCTCCCACACGAGCATGTGTTTGATAGCGGTTTTTAGGTGTGTGTGTGTGTGTGTGTGTGTGGAGTCATTAGCAGCAGTGACTGGTCTGTCTCAGCAGGGTATCAAGGTTTATGAAACAGCTGTGTGACAAGATGCATCAGCTCTTAATGAGCTGCTACCACACACACACACACACACACACACACACAAATACACTTAGTATCACTTATAAGGTAACTTGACTCCGTACTAATTGTTAACAGAAATGGCTGCAAACAGGGCACAGTATGTTTGGAGTAGCACACTAAATAGTATGCAGTATGTGCGCTAAGAAACAAGCAGTTTTTCTGTATGCTTGAAATCACTGGATGCCAAATATAACTAGATCACAATGAACTGTTAATGTATCACAATGTGCAATGACCTCTACTTGACCTCACATTAATTAAAAAAAATACTGTAAAACTGTGAAATATTATTTCAGTCTAAATGAGCTGTTTTCGATGTGAATATATGTTAAAAAAGAAAGTATTCCTGTGATCAAAGCTGAATTTTCAGCATCATTACTCCAGTCTTCAGTCACTTGATCCTTCAGAAATCATTCTGATATGATGATTTGATGCTCGAGAAACATTTATGATTATTATCGATGTTGAAAACAGTTGTGCTGCTTCAGATTTCTGTGGATCTAAAGATGAGAGATGTGCGCTGTTCTGTTAAAGACTTTGCTCTTTCAAACAGGCCCTTGCTTATGCATCGTCACTCTTCCTATGATAGCCGTTGAGGGACTTCATGAGCGTCTGAATTATTGATAGCGCTCAGTAGCCGGAGGAGAGGTGCAGAGGAGAGACGTCCCATCTGCTGGAGGATCTGTCCCGTCTCCCTCCATCCAGCAGGATAGAGGAGGAGTAATGCAGGGAGAGATGTTCATATCTGCTCTTTGTGTCTGGGGAGTGTTTCATTATGTCTGTTACAGAAGCTAAACCTGCTTTCTGAGGCAGCGTTGGGAAACTACTTTGCACAGCACACAAACAATTTGACCGTTTGCAAAGACCCGCCACCTTTAGTTACTGTTGCTATGTCCGACAACCCATGCACTCTCACGCCACACATCATGTTCTCACGCAGTGAAAAATACATCATGGAGCAAAGAGGACACTGACAACACATGAAACAGTTTCATATTTAAAATACTGTAAATACTGTTTAAAGAAGTTTAAACAATAAATAGCGTATAGCGTCTCTTTAATGTGTCGTGACAGATCGCTGTAACTCCTTCAAGCGGCTCGTGAACCGATCATCTCTTCATACTAGTTCATTTATAGCATCAAATAAACATGAATGAACATCAGAAGGAATGTTGTTTCAAGTGTGGAAATGCACGTTTACAAAATGGCGGATTCGGGGTTATGATTGGTTTGATTGCCTGTCAATCAAACTGCTGGCGAAGGGTCATTTGACAGATAAAATTCAGAAATGATACAGCATCATCTTGATGGCATGCAAACTTTTCCCACACTTTTATAACATTTTGTTTTTCTCAGCATTATTAGGTCTTTATATTTATAAATAAATAGCTTTAGTCTTTATATTTCAGGAAGGGTGTCTATGTCTTGGCATCAAAGCGCTGCATTATGAGCTCATCTTCTCCTCACACACGTGCTGCCGCCGAACAAGGCGGTATGATTAAGATACCTACTGTAGCTTCAGGAACAACCCTCGTGTTGGGAGCTTTAGAAACTGCCTAGGTAGGAAATCCATTAGGTTTTGGAACAGAACATACGTGATAAAAGACATTTCAAAGCTGCAGCTACCAAAATGTGTCTTACTTTATCTCTCTCAATGTAATTTGGCAGAGGGATGAATCAGTTCTTCCTGCACAGTCATAGCTCAGTGTCTCCATTGTCCTCTTCAGCGACACACACACACACACTCATACAGTGTGTTTCCTCTGACCTCCACTGCATTGCAAACACATTAAAGAGTGATTTGTTTTTAGGAATTTGGGAGCGGAAGCAACGATGTGGAAGAGAGAGAGGGACAGATGATGAGGGTTGAGGGGTTGACAGTGTGTGTGTGTGTGGATCATATTCCCTCTGAGGCAGACGCTGAGGTCACAGCAGGTCACATCCACCAACTGACCCTCGTTTTAAAGCTGAAGTGTGTCGTCTCTGTGCTGTTATAACATCAAAAAAACAGGATTTCAAAAAGAATGACTGTTTTCAAACCGGTTTCCTGGACACACAGCCTCGAACACCCTCAGCAGAAACACAATGTTACAATTTTTTGAAAAATTAACACTTCTATTCAGCAAGAATGCATTAAATTAAACAAAAGTGACAGTAAAGGCATTTATAATGATACAAAAGATTCTACTTGCAAATTCTTTTGAACTTTCTATTCATCAAAGAATCCTGAAAAATAATATGTATTACAGTTTCCACAAAAATATGAAGCGGCACAACTGTTTTTAACATTGATAATCATAAATGTTTCTTGATCATCATATCAGAATTATTTCTGAAGGATCATGTGACTAGAGACTGGAGAAATTATGCTGAAAATTCAGCTTTGATCACAGAAATAAATGACAGTTTACAATATATTCACATAGAAAACAATTATTTGAAATTGTAATAATATTTCAAAATTTACTGTATTTTTGATCAAATAAATGCAGCCTTAATGAGCAGAAGACACTTTTTTCAAAATCCGACACTATAATGCATTGAACAGTAGTGTATGTATTAAACAATATTTCTAGCTCGAGATACAAGTTTGTGCTGTGTGTGTGTGTGTGTGTGTGTGTTTACACATTGTCTGCACCTCATTAGGATCTATTTGTATATTTTTAAATTCCATTTTGTAGCTGTGTGTGTCAGTGTGTTGGTTTGGTCAGTTCCTGTGTGTTATTCAGACAGATGGTAGTGTGGTTTAGGCCGGTGGTCTTCCTGCCCCAAACCTGGTGAGGCCAGCCTGTCACACGGCAGAGCAGCTGTGTGTGTGTGTGTGTGTGTGTGTGTGTTCAGTGGAATCAGTCTTACACACCTGCGTTCTCTCCTGTACATATCATATTCTTTTAAAATATACTTTTAAGATTTGAAGTACACTGCCAAGTGCACCTTCACTTCAAGTGCACTTCTTTTTCACAAGCGTAACATGAATCACAGTGAAGATAATATTGTATTGAATGGCAAGTATGTACTAAATGCCACATTCTGTACCAGCTCAGACGGTGTCACATGGTCTGTATGTTTCATGTAGGCTCACATTGACACAGAGTGTGTGTCCACAGTGATTAAATGTATTTGTATGGCGTCCTCTGGAGATGTTTGGTGTTTAATGTCAGTGCTGGGCTGCAAACGAACCAGAGAGTCCCGCCCTAATCACCCATTCAGACCGAGTAAAAGAGCCCATTCATATGATAATTCACCTTCATACAGCCGCTTGGTCCATTTATTTTCAGTTTTAGGGTTTAATGCCTTTGTGACCGGTAAAATACGACACACACACACAATGACAACAATACAAAGCGCTCATCTTGCATATTAACACATGCTAACACTCATCTACTGTGGCTGCTGTGCCACCTTCACTCATGATTGTCACATCAGATCGCTGCGGTTTACTTACTGCTTCATGACTGAGTTACATTTTCAAACCCGACGTTATTTCCGGTCCTGTCTGATGATTTAACCAAAATCTTATGCTTGCCAAGATTTGATATACAGTGGGTATGGAAAGTATTCAGACCCCCTTAAATTTTTCACTCTTTGTTATATTGCAGCCATTTGCTAAAATTATTTAAGTTCATTTTTTTCCTCATTGCTGTACCGAAGTACCGAATTGAGTTCTTTTTGCGTATTATTGTGCTTGAACAGTTTAAAATGACTTGAGATGTAGCTCCATGTCTTTGAGCAATGCTGTACCAGGTGAGCTGATGAGCAAGTTTACTACATCAGAATAGCCAAATGGAGCTGGTTATGTGATGCAAACAACCTGATCTCATGGAAAGACGTACCTGTGGGAACGTTTTCGCCAGTCGCCAAAATATGTACCGATACATACATACCACTGCAGTTTCCAACAGAAATGAACACTAGAGGCAGTAAAACAGCAAGCGCTTTTAATCGTTTTCATACACAGTTCTGATGATAGGGTCAGATTATGGATTAATAAAGACATGTTTTCATGCGGCTCCTTGCACAATGTTATGTTATGACTTCAAAACGCTTTTTACTAAAGTGCACGATTTGTAAACAAATACATTTTGGACTTAAGTGTCATTGGTATGTTATTTTAAAACGTACTGGAACATTACACTTTTAGCGCCACACGCCGGACAATTTTTAAATCAGATTTGCGGTGGTTCGTATAAAAACCAACGTCATAAAAATGTACCATATTCATCTTTATCTGTTCCAGCAAAAAAAATAACAAAAAAAAAACGAACACGCTTTTAGTGCCACTCAGTGGACATTTCACATTGAAACTGCAGTGATATGTACATATTGGTACGAATTTTGGCGACTCATGAAAGCGTTCCTACAGGTAAGTTTTTCTAATGTACGGAGCCCCTCACATAACATGCAAGAAAAAAGTTAATCGCACGCCCTCGATTTACTAAAACGTGCACACGATTTACTATTTCGTTCTCTCGATTTATAAATCATGCACATGATTTGTAAATCGAGAGAATTCGCAATTCAGACATCACAACTCTGCACTCATGAAATAATATCTTATAGAGCTGAATGATTAATAGTTAAAAGATTGAGATCTCGATTCAAACACCCACGTGATCTTATTCCTAAACAACACTGATTCGGCTGTGACTTTTAAACCTTTGACAAGTATGAACACAGCGAACATTAAGATCTGCGTTGGTTCTGCCGCTGACCCAGAGACACACAATATCATTATTTCTGTGTTACAATAATTCAAAATATCACAGAAGAACTGGTATAAAAGTTTATAGGTCTATTTATGAATCATGCGCATGATTTATAAATCAAAGGAATGAAATAGTAAATCCTGCGCATGATTTAGCCTACAATTTTTTTCCTGCATGTCATGTCCGGGGCTCTGTACTAATGAGACCAGGTTGGATGCAAACATCAAAATTCATTATATTATAAATCATACACTATGTAAAAAAAATGTTTTTAGGTCTTAATAGGTCTTTATAAATTGATAATCTGCGCCTGTAATCATGTGTGAAAAGTTTTACCAGCACTAATGTAGGTGAGAGGCACATTTTTCCAGTTTAGTGTTTATAATTGTTTGGCTCTGGTAGCGGATCTGGCTTTGGTATTCTGTTAAGAACGAATCATTATCATCAACAATTTTACTGTGTTCCCCAGTGTGACAGCAATCCCAGCAGCTCCGTCTCCCCTTCAGTGTAAACGCCCTAATTACTCCTGTAGCAAACGAGAGAAAGACAGAGAGGAAGTTAATGAGAGGTGGGGGGGTGGGTGGGGTGAAAGCCCTCCCTCTTTTCCTGCCTCCCTCTTCCCCCCTTTCTTTCCCTCTTTTTATCTTTCAATCCCTGTCTGCCTAAACCCCTCTCCTTTTCCATCTCTCCTTCCTTTCGGCTGTTTTCTCCCCTCTCGTGTCCTTACCTTCCTGTCTAACACCCCCCTAAATTTCTTTTATTTTGCCTTCCCCAATTTGCATATTTTACAGATTTTCTCCGTGAGGGAATCCATCTGGAATAGCTGGAATTCATATGCAGAGCATAATCAGTGTCTTATTCACAGAAGCGCGTGTCTGTCGCGCATGAGAGACGACACATTTGTATTGCTGATTGCATCTCTGCGGCACGTCTTGTAAATGTCGATGTCTCTGAAGATAGAGTCAAAGGGTGCAAACATGTCGTGAAGCGCCGAGGATAAATGATCCTGGGTGAGAAGGTCTATTCCCGCTCTTTCTTTTCCTTCTCTTTATCTACACCATCGGCTTCCTTTTCTGTGAATTCCTCCTCTCACCCTCCTTTGTGTATTTCAGCCCTAATGTTGCCTAATTGATGTTCAGCTCTTCATTAAAGCGGCTGATAGTCCTTCTGTCTTCCCTCAGGACTCAGACTCATTCCCTGTTTTCACTGTAGTGACATTATAATCAGACACGTCACTGGGTTCGGTACTGCCACCTGTCTCACGTACATGCTCTTTTCGATTATCTCATTGCATGAAAGTCTTCATTATTCCTTAAAATATACATTGTAAATTGTTCACCTTTTAGCAACTGTTTTGAAGCTTTTGAAAGGTAGTGTATGTGAATATGTATGTTGACGTACGTTGTCATGTGAACAACCAATAATGTGATCTAAGACTCATTTTAAATCAGACACAACGGAAGTATTCCGTTCAGTTCAGTTGGTTCAGTTCCAGAATAGTCCGCTCCAGAACACAACATATTCTGTTGGGCTGTTTCCTGAATCTTGTGATTGAACATGTTCATCAGAGTCATTCGCAATTCAGACATCACGACTCTTTGTGCTCTTAAAATAATATCTTATAGAGCTGAATGATTAATCGTTAAAAGATCACGATCTCGATTCAAACACCTACGTGATCTTATTCCTAAATGACAACGATTCGGCCGTAACTGTTAAACCTTTGACAAGTACGAACACAGCGAACATTAAGATCTGTGTTGCAATATAATTCAATAACATAATAGAAGAACTGGGATAAAAATTTATAGTTTGGATATAAACACTCATGTCTACGGTAGCGATCTAAATGACTTAAAAATGTTTTCGTCATTGATTGATTCATTCAAGAGATTCCTTCAAAAAATGCAAAAATGCTGATTTATCAAGTAATGAAACAAGTGAAGCCTTTATGAGTGAGTCAATGAATAATGTATTCAAAAACACTGATTCACTTAATAAAACAAGTGAAGTCTTTAGCTCCGTCTCATTTCAAAGGCTGCATACGTCATCGAGGCAGTCCATTACATTGCAAAGTAAGAAAGAAATTACAGTATTTTACACCTCACGAGAAATAACAATTTATTTTAATATGGTTACTTTTCTTAAATAAGGCATCCTTAATGACCTTTACAGCCTACAAATGCGACCTCCAAAGGACACAGCCTTGGAAACGAGAAGCAGCTAGAGTCATTGAATCATTCATTCAAGAGATTTGAAACAAGTGAAGTCTTTATAAGTGAGTCATTGAATCATTGGCTTCAAACCAACCTTTAAAAAATTATTTATTCAAATTAATTAAATGTCTTAAATACACTGCAGCAATTAACATTTTGTCAGAATCTGTAGTGATTTACATGTTGTTTTGTTTACTTGTTTGTTCAGAATTGTAGTAGAATCATGATCTTTATTTTAAACCAAAAGAATTTGTGATTCTCAATTTATCCAAAATTGTGCAGCTCTAATATCTTATGAAACTGCAAACATTTTGCCAGCTATTGTCAACGTCGGATACATTTGTAGTGATTGACTCAAACTTTTATGGTTGCAGTTATTTACAAGAACATTCAATTGATTATAAGATGCATTATAAGGGTTTATGAATAATGATCCATATGATACACCATCTGCAGATCCCATGTATGGCTTGATTCTTCTCGCTAAAGCTTGTTAAATCTGATTAACCGGTGGCGCCTACACTGTGTTTATGCTTCAGGGTGTGTATTTGTGTGTGTGTGTGTGTGTGTGTATAATTAGACAGTGCTCCTGCTTTAGAGAGCATCTAGCACTTGTTTTTCACACTTTGACTGAGAAGATTAGATGGAAATCATTGTGTGTTTACAGACTTAAGACTTAATGATCCTGTTTGGCCACAGAGAACATCTCAAAGGGTCTCTGACTCGTCTTGAAACATCTCATAAAATAATGAATCCAGCACAAATGTTAGATTGCATTAAGTCAAATGTGTAATAGAACCCGAATGAACAGCGTCTTGAGATTCTTGCGATGTTTTCTTTGACAAAACATGTGACTTGTCACATTTAGCTGTGTTTAGTATGTCTGGTATTCTGCTGCGTTGGGTGGTGGTCGCACTAAAACAGATATGAGAACACTGCTCTCTTTCTCTCCCTAACAAGATCACACAATGTCAGAGTGTCAGCGAGGGGTCAATAGTCTCCTCGGCTCTGGATTCCTCACCAACAGATGAGAAGCCCATGAATGTAGCTCCTGTGTCCTGGATGCTTTTTGACAGGACAGGTGTGATGTGTGTTTGTTATGTATCTGAGTGTCTGCTTGTTTAAATGTAAATAATGGATTTGGTAAGAACAAAAAGTGCTTTACAGCCCGGCAGGAAGCATCGTAGAACCTTTTTAATCTCATCAAAGAACATTTTATTCTCTAGTTCTTTAAAAAAAAAAAAAAAAAATCATTCTGCTGCTCTAAATGGATAATTGACCCGAATAAAATGAAAATTCTGTCATCACTCACTCCTCATTCCGTTCTTCCATGGAACACAGAAGCAGGTTTTGAAGAATGTTCCGTTTTTGTTCCGCACAGATGTCGTCAAGTTCCAAAAATGACAAGAAAGAATCATGTGATACTCATGGCAAGTCATTATGTGCTGAAAGTCTTGCATCTGTTAATCTCATTTGCATTCACATATATTCAGATATGCCAAATCAGTGATGATGAAGCCGTTATTTGTTGCATGTCTTGACAATTTTTTAATATATCACGTTATATTTTATATCACTTTTAAAAGGCAACTTATTAATGCAATTTACATAAAAATAGCACTAAAAATATGGAAATAAAAAGATTAATTAACAACAAACGTATGTCAAAAATAAAGAATTTTGTCACACTTTAAAAAACCCATTAGTCTTAACATTAGTTAGACATTAGGCATCAAATTAACAATGAAAAATAATTTTACAGAATTAATTAATTTTGCTTTGTACATATGCTAACACATTTTAGACAGATAAAGTTGAAAATTAACATTAATGTTTTATGAAAAAGTAAGTGCTAAAATACTCATAAAAAATATTTTAATTTGTTTAATTTAAGTTTTGAGCATTAGCGTTTACGTTTGTTGTAAAAAGCTCATAAGTTAACAAATGAACCTTTCTGCAAAGTGTTACCAAAATGATGAATAATAAAACAGAAAACAATATCAAAACAGTTCAGTAACAGAACAACATCAGAAAACCTCATTTTAGGAGCTTGACAGCATCAAACACATTCACACTCATTATATGGTGAAGAGCAGCTTGAAAATTCAACAAAATCTAGTTTGTCAGACTTTTGTTTCTCGTGGACGAATGACTTTTGCTTTAGTCTTGGAGCTTCTTTAAGATCTTGTTTAATCCATATAGCTCTATACTGCAAGACTCTTGATCCGAAGGTGCTGCAAAGATCCTCTGAGAGCCTTTATCTGTGTGAGTGTGTGATGGACGGTGGGGGTTGGAGCGGTTTCTAATCCGTCAGACCGGCAGGAGAGGAGGGGAGGGGTAACGGAGAGAGAGAGGGCTGAGGTTTGGGGGGAGGAGGACAGACGGGAGGAAATGTGTGTGAGAGTGAGATAGAGACAGCAAAGGTTTGCACACTTTTCTCTGAGAGGAAACAAAGAGCTTTCAAAGCTGACTTCAGCTCCCGACGCTGTCCGCCGGCCCGGCCTGACCTCGGCGTGGAGCTCTGCGCCTGCTTCTCCTTCCCGTCTGGTCTCTGAGGGGGAACAGCCTGTGGTTGGGCGAGCTGAGGGCACGTGCGCCGTCACTGCTGCTGAGCTCGGGCTGCCAGACAGACACAAATCCACTCTAGAGCGGAGAAACTCATGCTTTAGGCTCTCTTTCCGAGAGTCGGACTGGATTCAGCGCTCCGGACGAGTGTTTCACACCTGCGCCGGTGAGATGTGCTGATCGAGTGGTGAGTGGGTGATGATGGGAAACTTTGACAGACTATAAAACGCTGTAATTCTTACTTTAAAGAGCTACAAAAAAGTATAGGATTTACTTTTTCACTCTGAAACTGCTTGTATTATAATGACAAAGAAATGGCAAGTAACACATTGAGTTACATATGAAGTAGAAAAACTGAAATGGTGTATTTCAATAACTTAAAAAAAGATTTTTTACTATGTATTTTAACCCTTAAATATAGTTTTGTTGGTATGAATGCGTGTGTTTAGTTTGATTCAGTGATGTTCAATGTTTATGGCGAATTTAGATGTTGTCGTTTTTAGGAGACCAGTGTTTTCTCTCTTATGTTTGTGGATGTCTTGCATTGTCAAAGGAAAATATTATTGTTCAGAAGATGCTCCTTCATAAAATACAGTTCACTGTAAAAGCTGATAATGAAAGATTTACAAGAAAATCCCATTTCAGTCTTTCTACTTCAGATTCAATAATTGTTGAATTCACTAGCTCTGAGTGAAAACTGATTTGACACTAGATTGTTTTTCCAGTGTAGAAGGCATGATTCTGGTTTCATAAATAAGACATTCAGTAAGATTATGGTGGATAGCAAAGCTCAGATCACTTGGTCATGCAGTAATTCGATGAGAAATGAGTTCATATTGATTTCAATTCTGTGAATTGAAATCTGAGCACAGTTTGAGACTCTATTGAGATCTCACACGTTTGATTCCAGGGGTGTTTTTCATTGGAAAACAGTTGGAGAAGTAGGATGTTTAACCTCATTTCTGTGCTGGAGGAACAGTTGAGATCTCATTTGTGATTGAAGAATGTTAGATCAGTAACTGTTTAACGATGAAGGAATTCAAACTGATTATTAGTCATCTGTCCCAGCGGGGCTCTTTCACGTGCTTCCTGTCAGAAAAGTGCACTGGCGGGAGTGTGTGTAAACGGCAGCAATCAGCCGCAGTTTGTCCCGCTGTGCGCGATCAGCAGAGACGGGGTTGGCAGTGATTCTGCCAGGCTGGCACCACCGCGATCAGTGCCAGCGGGGAGAGCGGGTGTGGTGGGCATCAGACGTGCGCTTCATTATCGTCTGCAGATCATTATTTGATGCTGTTTCCCACAGACCTATTGTTTTCATCTCATGTTGTGCTGGTGTTCTGCTGTACTGCCATTATTCACTGCTTTTGTGATCTAAGCTGTGGTCATTGGATCCTGTTAAAGTGTGTGTGTGTGTGTGTGTGTGTGTGAGTGAGAGAGAGTTTTGGGGGATGGTGGTGAGACTGCTTGGTGAGAGTGAGATTTTCAGAATTATTGTTTGTTTTGTTTATTTTTTGATATTGCAAAGGTTGATTTATGTAGTTATACAGCCTATATATGTGTAGTTCCTCCCCTTTAAATATTCAGTTATAAATTGTTACTAAACAGATATAAATTTCATCGCATCAGTTTGCAAAAATAAATAAATACAATTTCTGAACAGCAAGCATACAAAGACTCCCATTGTAAATGCATCACTTTATTTGTGGACAAACCAGTCAAAATGATTTTCCACAGTAATTGCCAAAGTATCACAGATGCTGTCAGATGCTTGTATTGAACCCAGAACACTCGTTTAACGTTGAGCTTTTGTTGCATGAGTTTGTTGTGTCATTATTAAGATCCTGGCTCTTTCTCTCTTCTGGGTCTTACGCTGGAGATTTGTCACTCTCTGGACTGAATGCAGACATGAGCAGCTCCTGCTTCCATAGTGATGGTTCATGTCTAAACGCTGCCTAATGGCCGGCCCCTCCCACTCGTTCCCAGGGGTCCGGGCTGTCTGACAGCGGGGCAGGGGCTATTTAAAGTGATAGGGCTCACAGAGACGCGGCAGAGGACACTAGGGAAGACGGCAGCCGTCGGGAGGTGAAGCCCGTGTGACTGGTGAGATCCCTGTCTGAAATATGTGCACCTGCGCTGGTTTGTGTGTGTCACATCTTTGAAGGTAGCATGTTCTTATTGTGGATTAAACAAAGCTTTTGAGATTTCCTCAGAAGCGTAAACATGCAATAATAACTCATGAGATGTTCTCGTATCTAAAGAGAGTGTCTTCTTACTAGGCTATTTTTTTTTTGTAGCAGTGTGCAATTTTCACTCAGAAAATGCTAGTAAATTAAAGCTGCACTATGTAGTTTTTCGTCTGCTAGAGGTCGCCTATTCAAAACAACGGTGTAGTTTGATGACACCAAGTTTGAGCGAGGAATCTTGGGACATGTGGTCTTCACCTCACAGCCGGTGGAAAAGAATCGAGATGAGACTTGGCCAGAAATCATGTTCACGGAATACGATTATATATGCGATTGATAATGAGAGACGAACGCGACACATGCCTCGAAAGCAACGGGACTTTTATTATGATACAGTCGCCGCTTCCGCATTTCCGGTCATGAGTATGAGGAAACAGCTCTGTTTATCATATTAGATACTTTTGAGTGTGTTGAAAATTATGCTATAACGTTACTCTGAGTGTTCGCTCGCCACTTCACACTGCAGTAAGATAGACTTTGCTCTAAACGGACAAACTTCTCTACATGGCACGATTGCTTGACTAGCTACTCTCTGCTGTCTCAGCCGATGACATCTTTATCCTGTGTCTACTTCTCTATGTGCTTCGAAAGAAAGGGGTGAGCGGTGGACTGAGCCGTTGGTTGCAATTCACAACCTCAACACTAGATGCCGCTAAAGTTTACACACTGCACCTTTAAGGCCGGAATACACTACACGACTTTCAAAATCTGAACAGATGTTAAAACATTAGCCATCACATAATTTTCTGATATGGTTACAGAGAAAACCTGGGCATTAAACACTAATTGACTTTTAAGTCATTCCGAAAACAGCAAACTCAATAAAAAACGTGGTCTCTGTTGCTAGAATACACGTTACGAATGTAAACAATGTGTGTTTTAAAATCAGCTCAAACTATCAAACATGTTTAATGTCCAACTGGATGGAAGAACTGGAATTGGATCGAAGAAAGCGTAACGCCTCTCGCAGTTCAAAACGCTCACACTACGTCCTAAACCTTCTCTATTCAACTTATGAAAAAAGCAAACTGATGCGACGGCAACTTTTTTTGTAAGTGGAATACAGAAGGTGGTTTGGCAGAAGCTCGATATTTTACTTTAACTTGTTAAATATGGATATTTTTCTTACATTTTTATTAACCCCCGGAGCCATGAGTTCATGTGTTGTAAAATCAGCTCAAACTATCAAACTTGTTTAATATCTTCCAACTGGATGAAATCATATTCTGAAGCTAAAATAATCTTTGGTCATCATACACGACTGTACAAACTGGCTCTGACTAAAAAATTGTGGCAAAAGTCATGTAGTTTTTTCCAGCCCTAAACTTGAATAGGAGAAAGTATTTTAACATAAAAAAGATTGTCTGGAGTAGACTGATGCTTCCACGTGTTGGGCGGCAGTCAACAGTGGGCATAATTCTTTAGTTCTGTAACCTCTGGGAATAGGAAGTTATTGTCCTATAACATTAATCTTTCTGGTAGGAAAGAAGTCCTGTCTGTCAATTACTGTCATCTTAAGGTTGGGGGAGAGCTGGGAGTTTTGTAGCTGCTCAAAAGCCCATGTGTCACCTTGGCAAGATGGAGTGCCACCTGTAAATGAGAGTCAGCGGGCACGTCTGATATCCAGAGTTTCTCATTCCCAATGGAATGAGAAATTACTTGTCAGGACAGAAATCTGGGTCAGTCTCTGACTGGAATGCACATAAATACACGTCTGGTGTGCGGTGAAAACATAATGGCGATGGCGAGACGAGACTAAGAGGAGCATTTGAAATATTGGGTGATGGACAACAGACAGCAGTTGCAGTAATGATGATGATGATGATGATGATGATGGCAGAGGAAAAGAAAGAGGCGAATGAGGCATTCTTGGGTTGGATATATCCTCGGGATGCAGTGATAAAATTTTAGCCCTCTTACTAGACTGGCACAAAATCTGCGCCCGCAGGAACTCTGAAAAAGTTTAATTTAGCTATTTTAGTTAAGCTTTTTTTCCGGCGTCTTTTGATTTTGACTACGGGTGAATCTCCAGTTGTCACTGATTTTGTCATTTGGATCTTTCTGGATTACAATCCTCCATCAAAATGATAAGTTTAATTATCTCAGCTGCGGTGAGAAAAGGCTATGAATGACCCGTCACCAGCAGATCCTCACATGATTTAGCTTGATTTCTTTCTGTTTACAGACGTGACGTAATGACGTAATGACGCAAAGACGCAAAGACGAACGGCTGCATGCTCGAATTTCCCACGGAAACCCACCAGTACCGCGCTTATTATAAATAAGATAGTATAAGATAGTTTTGAACACTGGCTGGTTATGAACTTGCTCAAAAACTGATTTTGGATCATTTTTAACCAACAAAAAAGTTACGGACTGCAGCTTTAAGTACATTCTTCTAAAGTATGTAATTTCCATAATAAGTATTCTTTTTTTATGCTAAAGTGTACTTCTTTTCACAAGTCAGTGGCCAATACTAACACAATTACAGAATTTTTTACATCGTTTATACAAGCACTATTCGATCATGTCATTTGATTTATGTTTATGTTGTTTTTCATTGAATATCTTGTTTCACTCTCTTGTTTCACTAATAAATCATGTTTTGGGGTGGTGAATGTCATTTCATGTTGACTTTATGGTATCATTCAATAATATTCTGTCACTTAGTGCCTCCCCAGTTTATCCTACTGTTACAAACTATAGGTTCATTTTTGAAGTCAGATTCTCACCTCTGCCCAGTGTGTGTGTGTGTGTGTGTGTGTGTGTGTGTGTGTGTGTGTGTGTGTGTGTCTGACTGTGTCCCGATCAGCTGCTAATGGCCAGTTCTTATGGTTTGATGTTGAAGCATGTGCACCTGATCCCCATCCATACCACCGTCACCTCACACACGGGGGCAGATCAATGACCTTTGACTTTTATCTTCAAGCGCTCTGAACTCGAGCATCATTTAAAGCTCTTGCTGTGGGGCTGGGCATTAATCACATCTTCTCATTGTTCCTCTTAGCATCTCTATTGATTACTAAATACATTTTTTTATAGCAGTTGTTTCCAGTGTTTTGTCCAGGGTAGGGTGTGTCCAATGGCCAGTGAAAGGTGCAGATTCTGTAATTGTTTGCAGGAAATAAAGGTCTATTGTCAGTTGTGTAGCGATGCATGAAGAACGTCTCGCACAGAAGTCACTTCCAAACCAAACTGCTTTCTGTCAGTATAACAACAAATGGTAATTAAATGCAAGTACTTTACAATGCAGATATGTACTGTACATATTTAATAAGTATATTGTATCAAGGACATTAAAGTGTGACGGGCTATTCTGTACATGTACTCCGTCCTCAGTACTCTGTATGGAAGAAAATGAATGACAAATGTTTTTGACATTGTATTTTTAGGGCTTGCATTTTAAAATGTATGTGAAATGTTTTGCATTGAAAAATTTACAGCTTAAATATACAACCATGTTGAATTAAGAAAATGCAAGTACGGTTAATACAATGGATATTCCTACAATTCAACAAGCTTTTTTGTTTCACAAACATTTGACATTAATTTTCTTCCATAGCTCTTTGTCCCAGCACTACTCTGGCCTGGATGAGTTAAGGTCTCCTGTAACAGAATGAGCAGTTCAGAGAGGTCTGTGGGCAGGAGAATAGCCCTCTATTGTGTGTCTGCGGCCGTGTTGCACCGCGCTCTGTGTTTGAGCAGACAATGCATGCGTCAGGTCTGTACAGTACTGCATTGTTTGCATGATCGACATCTCGCGCTGGAGACAGTAGACCTCTCACTCATGATGGTGACTCAGGGGCATCTGAACACACTGCAGTGTCTGTCCGTCTGCTGATCACACCTCTGCTGTCACCCGCTCAACATCTCAGTCACTTTGCTTGTCTGTGAACTCATCCGTCTTTCTCGCAGACAAGTTTTGTTTCTTGCCTTCGGCGTCAACTTTGCCATATCTTTGAGGTAAAATGATGTCCGTTGTGAATGGCAGGTTAGACGTGTTGATTGGTGACCCAGCTGTTTGAGTGTTATGTTTTCCCAGCGCCCCCCTCCCGGTGTTGTGCGGAGGTTTTTCTCATCCTCTCCGGGCGGCTGGGAAAAGCTCAGGGAGGGGAATGTGTCAGAGACTGTTTGGGAGCCTCACTTTTCTTTAGTGGTGTCAGTCAGCAGGGCCGTGGCCTCCACGCTGAATCAATATGGCTTTTGTTAAAAGAGAAAAAGCTTCTTTAGATGCTGGGATCTTGGAGTGAAGCAGGGTGATGCTGGATAACAAGGGAATAAGCATCCCGACACAAGGCTTCACAAACTGCACCAGTGTGACACATTTTCCAGCCTCCAAGTTATTTTTTGTCACATCTTTGATTTATCAGTTATCGGCCTTAAGATGTAATATCAGTTTCTGGTGTCTGCAGAATGTGTCTGTGAAGTTTCAGCTCGAAATCCTCCACAGATCATTTATTATAGCTTGTCAAATTTGCCTCTATTTGGGTGTGAGCAAAAACACAGTTTTTGTGTGTGTCCCTTTAAATGCAAATGAGCGGCTGCTCCCGCCCCCTTTCCAGAAGAGGGCGGAGCTTTAACAGCTCAACAACAACAAAGCTGGAGAATCTCACGCAGCTAAAATGAGGACGGTGTTCAGCCTTACATAGTTCAAACTGGAGTCGACACTGATGGAGAGACGTTTTAGACGTTTCTGAACGGTTAGTGGATAAATTTATGTAGTTGCTGTGGAGTTGATTCAACTCATCACTAGCATGTGCCGTCATGCTAATCTTTTTTCGTTGAATTGACCCTCGTTTGTGAAGCAAACTTCAACAGCTACAACAACTCTTCCTGTTCTCTAAAGCTGCCCAACATGGCCGCCCTTTGATGTGTTCTTGGGGGAGGGTTTTATGTAAATTTTGGGGTTTGTGATGTCACCAACCCAGGAAGAAGCTTGTTTCCCTACCAGCTGTTTGTTGTAGTCCTTAAAAAGTGATTTCTGTAAAAGAAAATATCTCCCTTTGCATTGAACTTTGAGTGTCGTAACTTTGCAGATGTTGTTTCTGCTCAAACAGCAACATTACACACTACCTAAAGATAAAAAAAAAAGTGAAATCAAAATCAACCACCACTTTAATTTACTTACACAGCATAGAATTTTAATTTTGGTTGATTGATGTTAGTTTTTAATGTTTTATTTTTAATTTATTTAGACAAAATAGTATATAATTTTTTACATCAGCTATTTATTGTTTAACATGCAAAAAAAAAAAAAAAAGCTTAGTGTATCGGCCAGAATTTTGATTTCTGATTTCTCACCATCCATGAATTTTTTCACTGTTATAGCGCTGTCATAATACTATAAACCAGTCACTGTGACCTGATTGGTTGGTTATTGTCATGCTTATTTGGCCTGTTTTATCACTCATTATAATGTCTGATCGTGGGTTTCATGTCAATAATCCCAGCTGAGCACATGCTGTAGTAACTGTCAGATGTCTCCTGCTTTTATCTGACCATTTCTCCATCCATCTACCAGAAGACAGACTCAACTGACCGTGACACTGTTTTCAGCTTTATATGTTGTCATTTCTCATTCTTTTGATTTTCAGTGTCTATTTCTTCTTCGTGTGATTGAGGAGTAAGTGAAGTGTGCCAGCGGAGCTCTGCCCGTGTCATTGTGGTGGCATTACTGATGGGAAAGGTCTCCATTAGTTTATAAAATAACATGTGTCCCAGACAGCCTGTAATTACGCGTGTGTTTCAGAGGCCAGACTGCCGTCAGCAATATCTGCTGGATGAAAATCACTCCAAGTGTGTCAGTGGAATTATATTGTAATACGTATTTATGAAGTTTGGTGTAAAAATTCCATGAATTTCAGCTGATTTATTGAACATCTGGTCTAACGGACTTGCGCAGTAAATTAAATGTAATGCGTTTAGGTTTGAAGGTTTGTTTTAGACTAGTACATGCTTCTGTTGAATAGTTCACTACTGTACAAAAGTTTGCGGGCAATCATATTTTTGTCTCCATGTATTAGTTTGATCAAAAATACAGTAAAAACAGTAATATTGTGAAATCATTACTCCTTCAGTGTCACATGATAATTTGATGATCCTTTATGATTATTATCAATGTTGAAAACAGTTGCGCTGCTTTATATTTTGTGGAAACCTTAATACATTTTGAAATCTTACATACTGTAAATATTTTATCTTTATCTAAGTCTTTAATGTCACTTTTTAAGAATTTATTGTGTCCTTGCTGAATAAAAGTATTAATTTAATTCAATAATATACTTGTTACACGTTGGTTTGACTCGATAATCCAGAACAATGAGGCTTGACGCAGATGAACGATGAAATAACATTTAATGAACACTAGGAACTAGGAAAGAGAGATACACTAATACGAAATGTTAACACGACAAAGAACAGATGAACACTGAGTGTTTAAATACACAAGACAACCAAACAATGAATAACTATGGCAACTAAGGAAACAGGAACAGAACACAGGCAAAACAAGACAAATGAATATCAAAATAAGAGTCCTTGAAAACAGACATAGGGAATTGTGACAATGGTAGTGCATAGGTTCCAAATGTTGTTATGTTATGCAATGAAATTCTTGCAGTGTGGCTTTTTGGTCCCTCTGTGTGCTGTGTTTTGGATGCTGGTTTTCTCACCAAAATTCATAACTAGCTTAACTTGCCCAGCTTCACTAAAAGGACCATTCTGATGACTAGCTTCACTAGCTAAGCTGTGCTAGTCCTTCAGTACTAACCAGCATAAATCTGCCAGTGTTTTGTGATATAAATCCTACTCAAGTTTGTGTCATATATTTTGGTCAACTAACCTTCTTCTGGAACTTTATTGAAACAAAATATGATTTAATACCACGGAATCAGCCTGTTTATTTACATCAACAAAAGTAAGGGTTTGATTAGGTCAATATCCCCTTGAGATAGTTATTACAGTGCAGGTGGAAATACATGTTGTCTTTTCAGCATGGTTGTTTTGATAAATGGAGATTTTTTTTAACCAAAAGATAAGTTACGATTGAACACTGGAGGTCTCAGTAATATTTGAGTTTTTCTACTGGGAATTCATGTCAGCGCTGGATGTTTACGGGCCGTGTGGAGCTCAGCGCACCAGCGGAGCGGTGAACTTTCTCTGTGCCCTGCTGTGCCAGGACGGTGGGCTGACTCTGAGCAATGTGATGCCAACTTTTCAAACACAGAATACATGATTCATCACAATCCCTTTGTTTCTTTCTCTCTCTCTCTCTGTAGGTGACATCACACAGAAAGGCTATGAAAAGAAAAGAGGGAAATTATTGGCGCCCTACATACCCCAGATACAAGGTAAACAGCTCACTCTTATCAGCTTTACTGTTTAATGAAGTATTTTCGCTCACAGTGCATGTCTAGGTTATAAAATCTCTCTTGTCACCTCTTCGACCTTCGGTAGAGCTCTGAATCTTACAGCGGTCTGGAATGATCTGAAATACATGGATGGTTTTGGTACTGTCAAGGATACTCTGAGCTAATGGAAACAATGTGTGTGTCTCTCTGGGGAATAGGAGTTATCCACACTATAAAACTAAAAACTAAGTGCAGGGTTCAAACTGCCTCAAACTCTCAATTATGCGGTGTGTGTCTTTGTTGTTTGGTTTAGGGTGGCTAGCAACTGCCCATATATCCAGGCATGATATCTCTTTTCATATGCAGAATAAGGACAATTATTTATGGATCCTTGCTCTTTCATCTCTAAAATGTAAGAAATTATTCCTTTTGGAGTCTTAAATTTGATTTATTCATGTCTTTCATTTGGAACATGGGAAATTATGTCATTATTTCAATCATGGCAACTACCTGAATAGTTTTAGCATGTTATTGAATATGTCCATGTTAATGTATTTGGTCTTTGTGGACTAGATCTGCTATTCTGCTGTTGATGTTGATTATTGCTGCTGCTGTAGAGCAAGTATGGACTTACATATTTAAGTAAGCGGAGCTGGGGAGGTGGAGGGTTTCAGAGGAGCTCTGATAGTGCTATAGGACCAGCCTACAGCAAACACTGAACCAAACTATTTGAATGTTGAGCAAGCAATCTCATTGGGTGCAGGATCAGCAGAGGCCAATCAGTTTGTGCGATGTAATGATGTAATTGCTTGCAGATTGAATGTAAAGGACCAATCAGCCTGCGCCATCTAGAATTCCATGACCGAACTAGATATCTATGTCATTGGACTTTTCGGATATGACTTTTTTCTGTATAACTCAAAAAGATGATATTTAGCAGAATGGTCACACTGCTTGTTTCCATAAAATGAAAGTGAATTGGGACTGGAGCTATTGAGGTCCAAAAATCACCACAAAAGTATCACAATAAAATTGTCCATGCGACTTTTTTTTTGTTTTTGTTATTCAAAGAAAATGACATTACTCTAAAATCTCTCCGGTTTGCGTTCAGTAAACATGTTTGTGTCAGTTACGTTTTTCATTAAATGTTATTAACATTATTCTGTGTCCTGGCTTGATGTATCTTGACATGCCATATTTGAATTAAAAAAAAAAACATATAAAATGATTTGAGAGTGAATTAATCAGGACTTGATCAGGAAGTTTTTTATTTTTGGGAGAACTTCTATTGGAAAAATTGCATTCTCTACACTGATGTTGCAGGTTATTTCAGTATTATTTATATATTATTATAATATGCATTAAAGTGTATTTTAGTGTAAGTTTTAGTATTTTTAGTTAATTACCAAGACAAAACTTCTAACATTTTTTTGTTACGTTTAAGTTTTTCATTTAATATTTAGGCCTATATTTTATTTTAGCTTCATTTCAGTTTCCAAAAATGATTTTGAAAAGTTTCAGTTGTACAGTAACAGCACTGATGGGAAAAGCCAAAGCCCCTCAACACAAGTGGATGTCAGAGGTTATCTCCCCCATTCCAGATCAATGGCATCTGTTTTGGTGATTTTGTTCACACGCGACGGTCAATATTTCGACTGCTCATGTCTCTCTGAGCAACCCCCTCTCGGCATGCTCAATCTGTATTCCTTGTGTATGTTTAATTTTAGATTGTCCCTGCATATGTATTTTATGATGGTTGCGGTGGCTTGTGGAAAAGTGAACGTCTGTCTGGGCCCCCACTCTATATTTTTGGTTTGGCTTTGAAACCGAGAATCAGGACTTGATTTTAAATCAGCCTTGCAGCAGAGATGACTCTCCATTGTGGGGTTTGTCTTTGTCGTTTTCTAAGCTGGCTAACAGACCACCACACTTCCTCCCATGATCCTCTCTGTGGTCTTCAGATCCTGAAACCCTTATGTATAATAAGTAGACTTTAGCATACGTTTGAAAAGAGTACTTTAAAAGAATATAGTGTGAATCAAGTGTGAACTGAATGTAATGTTTTCAGACTCTCGTTAATTGAAATTAAACAAAGATGGATTGTACACTCTGGAAAATACTGGGATAAAAACAACCCAAGTTGGGTTGAAAATGGACAAACCCACTGATTGTGTTGTTTTAACCCAGCGGTCCAACATGTTGGACTGTTTTATTTAACCCAACTATTGTTTAAAAATTACTATATGGCTGGTTTAAAATGAACCCGAAATACGTTGGAAATTAATAATCAGACTCATAATTACTAGAGGCAAAAATAATACTCAGAAGGTGAACATTTATCAATAAGCAATTTAATAAATGTTTATTGTTTAATTATTATTCATTAAACTAATAAATAAATGTTCATTTCAGTTCATTGTTCAGTAGTTTTTAAACAATAGTTGAGTTAAATAAAACTACCCAGCAGGTTGGGTCAAACATTTAACCCAATCGCTGAGTTTGTCCATTTTCAACCCAACTTGGTTGTTTGTGAAAACCCAGCATTTTTTAGAATGTAGTTTAAATTTATATTAAATGCAATCAGCTGAACTTTAGAGTACTTTTCGTCCCACTTAAGTATAACTTAAATACGTATTTTTATGTAATTTCATAACTACTCCTATTGTCTCCAGTTACTGCTGAATGCATTGACAAGCATTTATGATAAACTAAAATACACTTTAATCTCATTTCTGTTTAAATTTGTTCTTCATGTATTAAAGTATATTTGTAATTACACATTTATAAAGATGAAGTTGCAATTTAGTACATTTAAAACATATTAACTTTAAATGTGATATCAAATAACAAACTACAGTCAAAAGTACTTTCCATGTGCTTCAGTATGTTAGTCAACACATTAAAATAAGTGTACTTTAAAGCATGACAAATGATTATTAAAATATAATGATAAACCATAAGTGCAAGTGTAGTCTCTCTAAGTGCACTTAAGTGGCATTTATTTCATCATTATTATATTATCTGCAAGTACAGCCTTAAAAAAAAAAAAAATATATATATATATATATATATATATATATATATATGTGTGTGTGTGTATTCAATACAATTAACTTTTTCACAAGGGATGTCAAAGAGGTCATGAAGATTTTGAATCTGTGTGGTCATGTTCACAGCTGAGGTCCTCTACCTCAGAACAATGAAGAAAACTGCACACAATTTGCACTGGAAAGTTCTAGTTCACCAATATTGTACTCCGGCACAAGAGCTGAACAAATCTAAGTAGCTAAGCCGTTTCTTGTGAAATCTCAAATCTAGCTGTTTATGTAACCAATCAAAGCTCATTACCATCATGATGGGGCCCCAGTCATGAAGGCTGGGACATCTCCTATACATTGTTGCATGTTCTGAAACATTCCGCCCAGATCTGACTAGTAACAATCGTTTGGAAGCAGGAATGTGATTGGTTGGTTATCAGCCAACTGTGGAGGGGCATTTACTTGCTTAGCAACTGGACAGAGCTACTTGTAGCATTTACGGCTGTGTTATCTTTGCACATAGTTGGGCTTTTGTGAAGCTGTTGAGATTACGAACACTATCAGGATATTGTATGTGTTAGCGCTTATGAACCAGCAGTCCTCACTTCTTTTGATGTTGCAGACTGTGTCTTATTGTCCTTATACAACTTTAGCTGTTAGTAAGCTTTTGTTGAGTTAAGCAGGATTGGAGGTTTTGAGTGTTTCCCAGAACCAGTCCATCCCTCACTGATAGAAACAGCAGCAGTGTTATAATGCAATACTGTGAAATTATTGGGAAGATCTAAAGCAGTTATGATGGACTTAATAACAGAGGAAACAAGAGATGTTTTAATGAGAGATACTTGGATGAATAACAATCATGTTTGCAGTATAAAGTCTATGGGGAACATGGCAATGCAGAGGGTTTGTTTTTGCTAAAAATAACAAAAATAAGCTAGTGCTGTCAAGTTTAACGTATTTTTCAGCTTAAAGTGTTAAAAATATTTAACGCAGCATCCGTTTTTTCTGTCATAATCTAGCTATGATCGTGCTCTTATTCAAGCAAATTCTTTTAAACCATTCAAGCGCCACAAGCCAAACGAGAATGCGCTGTGTGTGAGTGCCGTGTCATGTGAAACACACAGAATAATAGCAGAATCAGTTTTGTCTTGTATCCTCACAAGAGCAGTCTTAAGTGAGTTAAATGACGCCTTAAAGCTGCACTATGTAGTTTTTCGTCCACTAGAGGTCGCCTATTCAAAACAAAGGCGTAGCTTGATGATACCAAGTTTGAGCGAGGAATCTTGGGACATGTGGTCTCCACCTCACAGCCGGTGGAAAAGAATCGGGATGAGACTCGAGCAGAAGTCATGTTCACGGATGCGATTATTAACGTTACTGTAGTATGAAGCAGAGCAGGAGCGAGTGTTGTGGAGCTGAACGAGACGCTGGAGCGACTGATAATGAGAGACGAACGCGACACACGCCTCGAGAGCAGCGGGACTTTTATTATGACACAGTCACCGCTTAAGCTTTTCCGGTCATGAGTTTGAGATATGACGCCATTTACAGGAACAGACTTAATTAGCAATGTAAAAGTCTTTACTGTCACTTCTGATCAATTTAATGCATCCTTGCTGAATAAATGTCATTTCTTACTGACCCCAAACATCAGAACAGTACTGAACAGGACAGATTTGAAACACTCTCCACTTTAGCATTACTTCAGTTCAGTGTCCTGCTCCATAGACTGCCGTTGTAAGTGCATTAATGTAAACACTTTATTTGTATGATCTTACAAACTGTGGGATTAACACATAATGTACTGCAGAATATTCTACTTAACCTAAAGTAGTCCTACAGTTGGCGATGCCTGTGTTTATCCGTCTTTCTGTCCTTTGGTTAAGTATGTGACCTTTCTTGAGCTCAGTGTGGTTGTTTAGGGATATTACCCTAATGAATGCTCCAGCATGTCAACGTTGGAGCTGAAGCTCCTTTCAATGATTCCCGGGGCAAAAGGTCAGTGTGAAGTGGTTGCTAGGCTAACGGTTCGGGAGGAGGTAAACAATCCTGTGTTGCTTTCTTTGACTTTCCAGGGAAAATACGCACACAAAGATCAGGGGTCACTAGTTGTCTTAACCTGTGATAGATCTTCCCCCACGTCACCAAGTTTAACAAAGAGTAGTTTGGTTTTATTTTGATCCTATATGACAAAAGCAGGACTATGTTTTTAAATGCAGTTTGTCTTGGATGTCCTTCATTTCTCCCTGTTTGCTAGCATTCACTTGTGTGAAAGAGAGGTCACTATACCTCAGATCACTTCTCATTTCTGCTGCCGCAGCTACAGCGGCGATGATCTTACGTAAGCTCAGCGCTGCGTGACTCATCAGTCTTGGTGGAGGCTTCACAGAAATGACTTTGACATTGAGCTCCCTGCCATTCAGGATTCAATCAGAAGGTTTAAATGAAGAGGTGAAGCATCATTTACCGTCACTTATTCTCACTTTGAGCATCCTCAGTCTGTGATTATTACTGTACATGTGCAATATTCGGATGTGTAGTTTTTTTTTTGACTCGTGCTGTCCCTGATGACTTTCTTTCTTCAGATAAACACTAAAAAAAAGATTATATAAATATATACATAAATTATTTTTCTTACACATGCCCAGGGCTTGACATTAACATCTGACAATCTGTTAAATGCGGGTGTATTTCAGCAGTGGCGTGTAATGCACTCCTACTAGCCACTGTGGCGGGTTGAATTTTATACATTTTTTCAAGTGTAGTCTTTTAAAGGCATCTGAAATAATAAACTAAGTGAAAAGTTTCCAATACTCATTTTTTTACACAAACCTGCCTCCCCTCATTTCATTTGCTCCGGATGAATATTGTTGGTGTTACAGGGCTTGAATTTTGGCGTGGGATTGTGCGTATTGCACATAATTGGCCCTTCTCAAAGACCCGCCCCCTTTAGGTACTGTTGCTATGTCTGACAAGTCATGCGCTCTCACGCCACACATCATGTTCTCACGCAGTGAAAAATACATCCTGGAGCAAAGAGGACACTGACAACACGTCGACAGACATTTAAACAGTTTCATATTTAATATTTCTTATTTTTTTTAAAAAGTTTAAACAATAAATAGCGTATAGTGTCTCTTTAATGTGTCGTGACAGATCGCCGTAGCTCCTTCAAGCGGCTCGTGAACCGATCATCTCTTCATACTAGTTCATTTATAGCATCAAATAAACATGAATGAACATCAGAAGGAGTGTTGTTTCAAGCGAAGAAAGATGTAAATGCACACAATTTTTCAAGTTCAAGTTCACCAACATTAATCTACTAACTCCCCTGACTGCTTTGTCGGACAAAATGGCGGATTCTGGTTTATGATTGGTCAGATCGCCTGTCAATCAAACTGTTTGCGAAAGGTCAATTTTACTCATAAACAGTTGAGAAAGAAAATGTGTGTGTAAATAAAAAATATCTATATGGCAGTTTTTCCCCATGGTATCAATGTCAAAATTGTGGCCAGTGAAAATGCTGAGTGGCTAATAACTCTGAAAAACGCTAACCATAGTGACTGGTGAGCAAAAAAGTTAATGTCAAGCCCTTCACACACATATAGTTTTCCTTCAGAAGACATTGATTCATCCACTGGGGTTGAATGGATCACTGCCACGATCGCTGTGTGTGGTTTTTCAAGCAACAGCAATTCAGTGGAAGTATATGGATTGTTTTACTAAAAATCTTTAAGTTTATCTGAAGAAAGAAAGTCATATACAGTCATTGAGTGAATGAGGAGAAAAGTCACCTGCACCCTTTTGAAAAGTGACTGTATCCACCGTTGTTATATGCAAAATCAGGAATATATATAGTAATAGTATATATATAGTAATAGTCTTTACTTAATATCCTAATGATTTTTGGCATAAAAGAAAAATCGATAATTTTAACCAATACAATGTATTGTTGGCCATTGCTACAAATATACCCGTGAGACTTATGACTGGTTTTGTGCTCCAAGGCCACATTGACTCTTATTGCAAAGAACTGCCACTTTTCTATAGTGTAAATAAAATATATCGCTATTTTCTCTTAGTGTAAATATCCACTGCCTTATTTATATGCCAGTTTGAAGTCATTCATATTGGTGAGAATTTCTCAATGGAAAGCCTCAGCTGAAACTCTAGTCTGGTCACATGGCCTGTGGCTGTGGCAGCAGAACAAACCCGACGTAAGATTTGTGTGCCTCTTCAGCTCACGTCTGTCATGTTTGATGAAGCATTCTGAAGGTTACACTGTCGGCGTCAGCTCCAGATCAGCATGAGAGCTCTGTTTCGGAGCTCAGATGTGGTGTAAAGGACCCATTGATCTCCAGGTGTTGTGTTACCCGGATAGCAGAGAAGTCTGAAGTCATGAGAGGATTTATGTTGCCATCTAAATGCGAGGATTGTAGGGTCACTTCAAGTAAATTACTCACCCTGAGATTATTCACTCATGTCTGTTTCTGTAGGCCTAATAGGTGTAACAGGATTTTATTGCACAGTTTACTCTGCTGGTTTGTAGGTTCTTGATGTACCGTAATCTGTTCTGCACACGTGCCCCGGCGCTTCGACTGTCCTTGTTTTACATCGGAGTTAGCTTGCTAATGGGTATAATGTCAAGCATGAACCCTTTGTCTGTCTGAGATGATAATGTTCTGGTCTCTGTTGTGTGCAGGTGTAGATCCGTCTCTGCAGATTGATCATAGGATCCACGCGTCGTCACAGGTGGCCCCTCCAGGCTCCAAACAGAACAAGCCGCGGGTGGCGAACTCAAGGGATGAGCGCTTCAGATCAGGCAGGAACATTTCCCTGCTAAACTCTCTGATCACGAGGGACGAGCACAGCAGACGTGCCCTTGTGAAAAAGAAGTACACTTTATCATACTGAATTAAAAAGAGTACAGACTTCGAAAATAATATATAATAAATAGTAATATAAAAAATAATCTGTTTTATAAGAATATAAGAATGTAATGTTTTCTGACAGCTTTTTGTGTCAGAGTGCTTTTTGACCCACCATAGTAGTATCTTATAAGTAATTTCATAATTACTTCTATTGTCTTTGAAATATGGTTAAAGTTACTGCTGAATGTACTGACAAACATTTATGATCAACTAATGAAACTGTAATGAAATATATTTGTAATTACACATTTTTATTGATGAAGTTGCAATTTAGTACATTTAAAATAAATTAACTAAATGTAATATTGAATAACACTACAGTTAAAATGATAAACAAGTACTTTACATGTGCTTCAGTTCTTTAAAGCATGACAAAATCTTAAATAATGATTTAAATGTACTTTAAAGTAAAACTTTTCATTTTACATTATTATGAAGTGTACTTAAGTGTGTTAAGAAAAAGTGTCACTTTTTAAGTGCAGTTACTGTGTGGCCTCTTCATTCTTTAATATTATCTGCAAGTATAGTTTTTTTTTAAATATTCTTTTAAGATTTGAAGTACATTATAAGTGTACATTCAATACAACTAAGTGCACTTCTTTTTCACAAGGGTGTTTCAATATTGCATGTTTCGTTATTACTAATGATACGTCAAATCATGTGATTTATGCAAGCAGAGCTGTATTTATACTTTTCTAAGAGATCGACTTTACATTTTTCCATAGTTTTAAAAAAGGCTAAAAGCATCAATATAATATATACACTGCAAGAAGGTTATAATTATTATAATGCTATCTGTTCTGTCGTATGTTGTAGACATTTGGGATTTGAAAATGTAATTTGTGGGATGTCTGGCGATAGTTTTCTGTCTTATCTAAAGTTGGCACTCTCTGTGTCTCCACAGACCTTCATACAGAAGCGGTACAAGCAGCCTTGGCAAAGTATAAAGAGAGAAAGATGCCGATGCCCTCGAAGAGACGCTCTGTTCTAGTGCAGTCCTCAGTTGAAGCATGCACTCCTCCAGGTAAAATACTCACACACACACCGGTTTGTTTTGCTATCTTAGTGAGGACATTGCATAGACTTCTATTGATTTTATATCAGGTCAATGATATTTTCTCTCTCCTAACCCAACCCGTACTCCTAAACCTACCCATCACAGAAACACGTGACCATCACTTGATTTAAATAAAAACATCTTTTGGTTGATTTATAAGCCTTTTTATGTAGTGAGGACCAGTCAATGTCTCATTAGTGGGTTGAGAAAGTATTTCACAAGTCAAAACAAGTACACACACACACACACACTTAGGTTGTTCTTGGGGACTCTCTATTGACAAAATGATTTTTATACTGTTCAAATTGTATATTCTCTCCTCTAACACTAACCCTACCCCTAAACCTTCACATCACAGAAAACTTTCTGCATTTTTACATCTTCAAAAAAACATCACTTAGTATAATTTAAAAATATCCCCACAAGGACAGTGATTTCCGGTATTGCCATCTTTGTCCCCATAACGAGGGGTATACCTGAACCACACACACACAGCAGTGTTCATTTCGTTGATGAGTAATTTCCGTCATTATTTCCATCAACGTCATTTTTTTACAGACAACAACGAGACGATAACTATACCCGAAGCGTGCACAGAAAACTAGACAGCACACGAGTACTGAGCATGAGTGACATACTGTACAGTGACAATATAGCAGTGGAGCAGTAGTATTAATGCGAACAGATTTGGGAGATTTTTTTGCAAAAGTTCATATTTAAATCTTTGACTTTTGATGGCAGACTTTGGTATTCTGGAAAATCTGAGCACAGTCTGAGATTTTAGTAAATTCTCTTCTGAAGCTCAGTAGGAAATGTATGTGGGATTACTGGCTTTTGTTCCTCAGGAGAACAATCTGAGAAGCAGGAGAATGAAACCTCCATTAATCTCATGGATGGCTTGTAGAATTGCAATCATGAAGACTCTCGAAATTGATTATAACAGCATTTTATTGACAAGAAAAGAGGTTGAATTAGTTTTGCCATGAGAGGAATAAAAATGAATAAAGAAGGGAGAATGGCATAGCTTATCTAGACAGGTAGTGCCCAGTGGGGAGGAGGGACAGAAATAAATAAAATCAGCTACTCGGAAGAGTTTCATGACTGAACCATGTGTTAAAATCTATGATTTCTCTTTTCTATTGGTTATTTTGTTGTGTATCTGTGTTGATTTTGTTATGTAGTTTTGTATTGTATATTTCATGATGGCTCATTATTACATCCTGTGGTCAGATTAGCTCATCTCTCACCTCATATTCTTTCTTTATCTGTCAATATGGATTACATTATTGCAATGTTTGTTAAGCATTAACAAGTTTCTGAGTCTTGTGTCCTGATATACTCGCCAGTCCTTCTTGGGTCAGAATGATGAAGTCAGCGAAAGGTCAATGGGATTAAAGGTTCAAGGGTGGGGTCAGATCAGCATAACGGGAGCTATTCAGGGTCGCTCCCTATGGGAATGGGTCATGGTCCGCTAATTCTTTTGTGCCCTGCATGGATGCAGTAATGCACACGCACACATAAAGAGGCTAAGCTGTCCGATTGCCCCACCGGAGATGATCTGATAACCCATCTGGCCTGTCAGGTGCCCCTCTTGCCCTCTCCCTTTATTCTGGAGGTGGGTTTTAAAGAAACCCAGAAATAAAAAATCTGTCATGATTTACTCATTTATGCTTCAGACCTGCAGGACAGGACATTTTGAAGAATATTGATGCTGTTTTTATATATAAAATTGGGGACTTCTAATTATGATTTCTGTGATGTGGAAAATGTGGATGGAATCACAGAAACTGATCATAAAAATAGAAAAAAGCTCCAAAACAGGACAAAAAGCACCATAAAGGTCAATATGACTTGTACACTATATTCCAATATCTTGAGGATTTGAACAAATCCAAATGGCGTTAATTGCTACACAATATAATGCTATAAATGCTATAAAATCTTAGCTTCCAATCTTACCTCTCATTTGCACCCATAATGAAACATTCCCTGTGGCGATCAGTCATGTGACATGCGAGTACTAGTGGAGTTTGGAATCATTGACATCACACGGATGTGAGCAGCCTCTTCCCTATTCTAAAGCAACAGAGCAGCTTTATTACAGTGTGACTGATTCGATTCTGCTTCTGTCTGGATCTGACCAGCTTGAAAAATGCTGTCTGACCCACTTTCCTGGCCGTTTTTGATGTTGTCTGTAGTGCATTCAGCAGTCTGTTGTGAAACTCAAAAACAGACACTTCACTGCTGCAGCGACTGAAGTTTTAGAATAATTATTTCTTTTTTTAACATCAGGTTGCCAGTTATTGTCAGTACACCAATGTCTGTCTTGACACACCTACTCATTCCAGTTCATTTCGGTCTCCTCGTCAGTCTGAGTTTCTCTCTCAAATCACTTCTCTTCTCCCTTGACTCTATTTCATGCCTATTGTCTCTGACTCTTTCTGTTTCTGCATCTGTGTCAAGGTTACTCTCGGAGTGCCTGAGGACATAGAGTGAGAATAGAATTACAATAGTTCTACTTTTCATGCGGTTCTTCTGCCTGCTCTTTATAGATCATTAAACATACCTTCTTTTCAAGAGCTAATTGACTGATATATTCTGATCAGCAAAACTGTTTCAGCTCCAAAATATACTATACTATTAGTCATTATTTTGCCTTAGCAATTAAATTACCGTTCAAAAGTTATATGTAAAATATAACATTATGGCACTGACAGGTGAAGTGAATAACACTGATCATCTCTTCTTTTAGTGGGTGGCATATATTAGGCAGCAACTGAACATTTTGTCCTCAAAGTTGATGTTAGAAGCAGGAAAAATGGGCAAGTGTAAGGATTTGAGCGAGTTTCACCAAATTGTGATGCTAGACGACTGGGTCAGAGCATCTCAAAAACTGCAAAACTGCCTTTGTGGGATGTTCCCGGTCTGCAATGGTCAGTATCTATCAAAAGTGGTCCAACCAAGGAACCGTGGTGAACCGGACATGAGCATCAGAACTGGACCATAGAGCAACGTTTTCTTTTACATCACGTGGATTGCCGGTTGTGTGTGTGTCGCTTACTTGGGGAACATTTGGGACCAGGATGCACTGTGGGAAGAAGGCGAGCCGGTGGAGGCAGTGTGAGGCCTTGGGCAATGTTCTGCTGGAAACCTTGGATCCTGCCATCCATGTGGACGTTACTGTGACACATACCACCTACCTAAGCATTGGTGTAGATGATGTACACCCTTTCACGGTATTCCCTGGTGGCTGTGGCTCTTTCAGCAGGATAATGCGCCCTGCCACATAGCAGAAATGGTTCAGGAATGGTTTGAGGAGCATTTGAGGTGTTGACTTGGCCTCAAATTCTCCAGATCTCAATCCAATCAAGCATCTGTGGGATGTGCTGAACAATGGAGCCTCCACCTCACAACAGGACTTAAAGGATCTGCTGCAACATCTTGGAGCAAATCCCACAGCACACCTTCAGGGGTCTAGAGGAGTCCATGCCTCAATGGGTCAGGGCTGTTTTGGCAGCAAAAGGGGACCAACACAATGTTAGGAAGGTGGTGATAGTGTTATGCTTGATCGGTGTGCAAATATATATATATATACACTTTTGTAACATTGTAAATATAGTTCTTGTCACTTTTGATCAATTTAATGCATCCTTGCTGAAAAAAAGTATTAATTTCCTTACTGACCCCAAACTTTTGAACGGTAGTGTATAAGTGAATTCTGAGTAGATGTTGTGTATATTGATATTTTTATTATATTGATCATGGGGCACCTTATTCTTTAAATCAGCATCATCATCACTGCAACAAATGCCAAGTTTTGTTCGTGATGTTTGGGGTTTGTATAGGGTTCAGGACTGTGGTCTTCAGTTCTCTGTGTGTGGCTCTGATAATAACAGGTATCAGACACCGGTGAATAGACGGAGATCATTTTTCCTTCATCAGAAGGCTGTTTCGAAGAGACACATTAGGCTAATGTCTTTCACATTTTATGCATGATTGTTTGTTGCTCAGTGTCTGTCTCCTAATTTGCTGGACACGCTCCATAGTAATGGCTCCCTGCGGGTGATTAATTGCATAATTAATGTTAAATGAATCTGCTACCACCTACAGGCTTCTTGTCAGTCAATCTCTCTCTCCTTTGTCTTTTCCTCTTTCCTTTTGTCCGTATTTTCTCTGTTAGTGTGTGTTTGATGATGAAAATTATTCAATGAACATTGAAAAGCAACTTTTATGGAGTGTAAGTAATACAGTATTACATACTGAAGTAGTAAATGTCATTTGGTATTTAATTTCACACTGTTTTACCTCAAATCATGTGACTTGTTGAGGAGGGAGGTGTTACTATAAGTGACTTTTAATAGCATAAAATACCATAATTTTACATTTAAAAGCCCTGGTAGCCCCATTATCATAGCTGTTTGCTGCCGAACGTCTCAAATAAAAAAAAATATTAAAATGATCTGCTGTTTAGTAGTAATTGGTTAATGATAATTAGAGTTTACTTTTCTTATAGAGTTAATTAATTCTCTTTTAAATGTCTTTTTATCACTTTTTACAGTTTGCGTGATGAAATAGTACAGTTGGTTTTGCTATATGACATATTTTATTCATTATTTGCCGGACTTCTGTTATTTTCTATGGCGTAACATTTATGATGTATTTATAATAGGGAAATGATGCAGTCATGTGTTATCATAACTGCAGGCCTCACTTGCTCTGTTTCTGACCACATGAGCATTACATCATATGTATTTTCCCCCGGCAGATCTCATCAAAGTCAAATTTCGGTCTGGACTGAGAACAGATGCATTTTACTTTTTCTTCCATAATGATCATATATTAGTCCTCCTGATGTTTATGATGGAAGCTCTCAGTAGATTTTATGGTCACACTTTAGTTTAAGGTCCAATTCTCACTATTAACTATGACTTTTGCCTCAATAAACTCCTACTTACTGCTTATTAATAGTTAGTAAAGTAGTTGTTAGGTTTAAGTATTGGGTAGAATTAGGGGATGTAGAATATGGTCATGCAGAATAAGGCATTAATATGTGGTTTAGAAGTACTAATAAACAGCCAATATCCTAGTAATATGCAGGTAATAAGCAACTAGTTCATAGTGAGACCTGGACCCTAAACTAAAGTGTGAACAATTTTTAATTTGAAGATCTCTTATAGTACAGCAGCCTCAAAAAAAAAAAGATTAAGATTAAGATTAGCCCTGAAATGATAAAACAATAAATATATATTGTTCAAAATGAAGATGGAAAGAAATGTGACACAGGATCAGGTTAATAGTGATTCTCTGCTTCTCTGCTAGAACTGACTTCATACAGCCACAGAAAATCATGATTAAAGACACTGATGTAGAAAAGGGAAGCTTTAAGTGTCAATGTATGACATATGTAATTGTGATTTAGGTATACTTTATCTTTTGATGCCTTAACTTCATCTGACCATCAGTCTCACTCTCTTGCGCTCACAGACACCTCCTCGGCGTCAGAAGACGAGGGTTCGCTGCGCCGGCAGGGACGGATCGCCTCCTCGTCTCCGTACCAGGCACACCCGAGCGTGGAGCACTGGTTTAACAGAGTCATCCAGGGCTCATCCACATCATCGTCCGCCTCCTCCACCTCATCCCACCCCGGAGGAAGAGCCCATCACGCCACCAACACCACTTCTGCTTCAGCGGCGACCGTGCTGGCCGACCTCATGGCTCACACGCAGCTAGGTCAGTACTCACACTAACCCTTCACCTCCTCAGAACCGCTCTCTTTTAAGATGTCTTCTAAAGACTGCTGAATGACCAGGATGTGTGGTGCGGCTGAAAGGAATAGTCCACATAAAATATTCAAATAAATGCGGCCTTAGTGAGGAGAAGAGACTTCTTTCAAAAACTCTAAAGAATCATATACTAACCCCAAACAGCTGAACAGTTGTGCTCTTAACAAGCTGGTGAAGCTGGTGTACTAGTACCAGCGAACCCTGTCTTATTCCTGAGTCAGAATCATCAGCGTGCTTCTGCCGTTTCTGTTACAGCTCAGTGCCTTCAAAACAAAACAACAGATCATTCATCTCAATAGATGACATGCTTACACACTGCTTCTGCTTATAGCACTTTACTGCTCTGCTGCTGATGTTCAAATCTGGGCTCTTCATGTTCTGGCTGCATGCTAGCATGTTTTTTAACTGTTTCACTGGCATATCTTTAGGGTCCTGAGGCGAATCTGAGCAGATAAAGCCAGCGCTGGCCTTGTTAGTTTGACGTGTGAACTGAGCAGGTTCCAGTGCTGCTTTGATGTAGTCATTTTTGGCGACCTTCAAAACCCTGTTAAATGAATATTTCGGGCAATACTCACTCTCATATTGTGCCAATCGTGATGGTTTTCTTTCTTTAGTTGAGCACACAAGAGATGTTTTGGGAGAATGGTTCTGCTGCTGTCATTTACAGTGAAAGTAATTGAGATTTTTGTGTCAAGCTCTAAAACAAAAAAAGCACAGAGAAAAAATCCACACAGCTTATATTTATATTTTTACTGTAAAAAGACTGTAAAGATGTGACAGTAAACACCTGTTATTTGGTTAACAGTAAGTTCCCATAGTATATACGGGGAAAAAACTGGGTAGCACTTTATTTTACAGTCCATGTACATACTATGTATTTATTATAGTAATTGCAATAACTGGGTAATAACTAGGTAAGAACCCTGAACCTACCCGTAAACCTAACCTTAACCCATGTAGTTACCTTATATTACCCAGTACTTTCTAAGTACACTGTAAGTGCACGTACTGTAAAATAAAGTGCAACCAAAGCTGTAATTGTCACAGTTATTTTCAGCTTGTTCAGTTTATTCACAGCTTGTTCACAGTTATGTTTCATTATTCACAGCTTTTCATGGACATTCAGTTTATTTTCATGAGTTACATGTCTTCCTTCGTTCAGTTTTCCCGCCACTCTTTCGTTGTCATGGTAACAAATATGATTAGTTTTCAGTTCAGCTTTGTATCATTAATTACCCTGTGTTAAGTTGCTGTGTTTTCTCTGTCGGTTCTCGTTAACACACAAGCTGAGTTTGGTTATGATTATGTTCTTCTAATAAAGCGTGTTTATTCCTATTTCGTCTTCTTCGTGTTCCTGTTCCTTCGTGTGACTGTAATAAATCTAACCTTACATTTCATGTCATTTCATAGTAAAAAAAAAATAGTCACTTGTGTTCCTTGCGGTCAACAATGAGCACATTGGAAATGAATTGGAGACAAATTTCACCTAGTGGAAGCGTTTGGTACTGCTCCCAAACAAAATCTTACTGAAGGCTCATTTTTATTGAGATAATAACGTCAGATTTGCAGCACAACTTGTTTAGATTTACGGCATTGATTTTCTCACCGTTTTAGTGTTAAAGGTGTTTTGGAAAATGTATCTATATTTATAAAAATATATGAATCTATATTTTTTTCTAAGTTCACTTTTTTAAAACTTTTTTCACTTCAGCAATAATCTGCCAAGTGTTTTTAAAAGAGATAAAACTGAAATCTGTTGCTCCAAAAGCATTCAAGATTTACCTCAGTTTATGCTCAGAAAGTGAATAATGGATTATAACTACTGCATAAATATAATTTAGTACCATAAAATATTTACAAACTAAAATATAGTATATTCATTTAATTGAAAAATAATAATAAAAAAAATGGCCAACAATCGAGCAGCATCAGAGGGTTAAATGTACAGTTTAAGTTTAACATTCCCATAATTCCCTGTAAATTGACATTCCTGTCACGGGTTGCTGTAGAAGAAGTGCAGGACGAACAGACTTTAACCTAATAATGAAAACAATAAACAGCAGATTTACTCGAAGGAAACCACAACACACAACCTCACGTTAAACAATACAAGACGAGGGACTAACTAAAACAGAAAGCTTATATACAAGAGCAAACAAAGCTGATGAGATAATTAAACACAACACACCTGAACAGAACATGATTAGTTAATGACTTAACTAATTAAACAAACTGAGAAGCTAACTAGATTCACAATGAAGACAGAACAATTCCAATAATTCCTTGTGTGACTCATTTTAATAATTATGTTTCTTATTATGTTTTTTTATATATATCAGTCATGCACTTCTTATTTTTTAAATGAAAGTTTATTGCATTATTTTACTTTATATTACCTAAATTAGTGTTAAAGTAACAGACTGGCCTCAAACCTCATTCATTACTATTTCACAGTGCTTTTTTGCCTGGTTTTGAGCTTGACACCCTCTAGTCACTGTTTGCTTTCAATGAACAAGAACAGAATGAAATGTCCTCAAAATTAGTCATGAGTTTTGAATGGCATGAGAGTGAGTAATATAATAACTGCAGAACATATTCACTCAGTTCTGCTTAGAAACATTTGCATTCCCACTATGTCATCTCCTCCTCTTTCTTTCACCCTCTTTTTCTGCCCTTGAAGGCCCTGGGCACTGACTGTAAATAACCTCAGATTTCACACAGTGTCAGAGTCGCTCTGTGGATCCACTGTTCTAACACAGCCTGCCAGACAAACCCAGCTGCAAGAGCCAAGATTAAACACAAAAACAGCTGCTCGTTGGTTAATAGTGTGGAAGTTCACTTCATATATATATATATATATATATATATATAAAGCTCTTCTGTTGAGTGTTTAGAATAAGATGGACAGTAAACACCGCTAATCAGAACATATGTGATGTTTTATTCCATGTGGAATTTTGGACCAATAAAATTTCATGGCAGGTCTACTTACTACATGTCAGAAATACAGACCAAGGTTGCGTCTCAGTTCACATATTTATAATACATGCCAAAAGTAGGGCTGCACGATTTATCGCCATTAAATTGCACGCGATATGTCAAAGGTTGAGATTATTTAACGCGCAGCTTGTCAGAGCTGTACGGCTCTGTGATCAGTAGTAAATGCTTCTCCATCTGAAAGCCAGAGGGCGCTCTTGTGCAGAAACTCAACATATGCCCTGCAGCAGAAGAAGATAACGCTTCATATCGCTGTAGCTGAATAAACAGAAGATTTAAACGCTTTGATTGACTAATAAACACACGACTGCCTTATTCTGTGTAAGAAGACAATTACGTTATGAGGTGAGTTTGGAGTAAAAACATGTTATTAAACATGTTATTAAATGTTGTCATTTGTTAGACAAGATGTTAATAAATGCTTCTCATGTCTGGAAAGATGTTTGACGTGCGTTTCTTTGTCAAATGTACATTATAAGCGACTCAAACTTGCAGTGCTTTCAGATGGATTAGCATTTGGAGCCGTACTTTACTGACAAGCTGCGCATAAAAAAATAAATACACATATTTCATAATTGCACTAAGAATCATGTTCAAGTGATTGACAGGCAATCTCACCAATCATAACCCCGAATCCGCCATTTTATCTGACAAAGCAGTCAGGGGAGTTAGTAGATTAACGTTGGTGAACATGGCTAATAAACAAACAAAAAAAAAAAATGGCATATAGAGTCTTTAATGTGTGGTGACAGATCGCTGTAGCTCCTTCAAGCGGCTCGTGAACCGATCATCTCTTCATACTAGTTCATTTATAGCATCAAATAAACATGAATGAACATCAGAAGGAATGTTGTTTCAAGCGTGGAAAGACGTGAGTACACACAAATTTTCAAGTTCAAGTTTACCAACGTTAATCTACTAACTCCCCTGACTGCTTTGTCAGACAAAATGGCGGATTCGGGGTTATGATTGGTCAGATCACCTGTCAATCAAACTGTTTACGAAGGGTCATTAAGAGTCAGAAAACACTTCACACTTAGGTATTATTTTAAAAGTATATTATTTCCATAATACATTTGCTTAAGTGTGCTTCTTTTAACACAAGGTAATTCTTACTCTGCATTCAGTTTAGGTCAGGTAGTCTGTTCATTTGGACGGAGACAGACACAGCTGTGCTGGTGTTAGTTGAGTTTGTTTGGCTGTTTTACTGCTGTAATCCCACTTCAGTTCACTCACTGTCATTCCACGCCACCCATCATCCTGCACAGCTTCTTAAATGTGTTATCAATATTATAATTTATCATGGGTTTGGTCACAGAACACCCCACCATGCATTTCTGTATTTTGACCTCCACTCACCTTTGACCTTTGGCACCTCATGACAGACAACCACAGCGCGCCGCCGGATGTGACAGGCCTGTCGGAGCGCTCGGTGCATGCGGAGCGTCCACAGGTGGCATCGGTGCGAGGGCTTCCACGCGGATACACACACACCAGCGTCCTGGAGACCGCCGACGGTGAGCATCTTCCTGTCACTCATGTCTCTTTCCTGTGAGAAAGAGGGAATGTCATGTCATCTCTCCTCACAACTCTCACTCTACTGCATCCAGATGTTCAAACTGACTGATTTGGGTTTTTTTAAGAAACTTTTTTCACACTCAACAGTGTTTTCTAGCTCTGTTCCAATACCAAGTGATCTCCTAAAGAAGCATGCTCACTGCCACGGACCTCAGAAGTGACCGAGACTCGTCTCACACTTCCAGTAAAGTACTAATTCTAATGTTGCTAACATATTAGAATAATATTCTTAAAAGAATTTATAATGCACAAATAAATGTAAGGTCTCTTTTCAAGAAGAAGTGGGCTTAATTGTTCTGAATGTGCACTTGTAGTGTACTTCAGATTTTAAAAGTATATATTTCTTTTTTATAAAAGTGTACTTGAAGATAATACAATACTAATGACATAAAAGGTCACTTAAGTGTACTTAAATAGAGATATTTTCATAACTGTTTCTTGACATACTTAAGTATGCTTTTAAAAAGTAAACTTTGTAATAATGTTAAATGAAAAGTTTTACTTTAAAGTACATTTTAAATCATTGTCTTTTAATGTTTTAAAGAAGTACACTTATTTTGACACATGTAAAGTACTTGATTTTAGTTTTAACTACTGAGTTATTCAATATTACATGTAAAGTTAATTTATTTTAAATGTAAATTTAAATCATTATAAATTATAATCATATAATTAATAATATATTCAATACAAGTTTCAATAGAAATGACTTTAAAGTATATTTTAGTTTATCATAAATGCTTGTCAGCACATTCAGCAGGAACTTTAACCATATTTCAAAGATAACAGAAGTAATTATGAAATTATATATGAATTCATACTGAAGTCGGTCAGAAAGCACTCTAAAGTTCAGCTGATTGCATTTAATATAAATATAATCTAGAATAAATATTCATTTAATTGTGAGTATCAGGCAGTTAAGTGTCTGAAATTATTCAGTTCAGTTCACACACAAGTATTAGTGTACTTCTTTTTCACAGGACGTAACATACTTCATTTCTAATTTCTCTCACCGTATCCAACATTCTGGATCTTCATTTTTTTTCTCTCTAAAGCTGGAAGCTTTGGATCAGAGCTAATGAGATGAATTTACAGTTGATATCTATTTGGTGAAAAAGAAGAGTGGCATATTTTTGCCTGTTTATTGGTCTGTTCCTGCGTGCTCACACCAGATATTATGATGTCATCAGAATCCTTTCTTTTTTGTAGGAATAATTCACAAAAAAAAATGAAAATGCTGACATCATCTTCTCATCCACATGCCAGTGCAAATACTGTCTCATTTACTCGTCCACACATTCAGATCTAGTGCTGATAAAATCATTGAGAACCAATGACGTTTCCATCCACTTTCATTATAGGACAAAAAACACCCTGGAAATAATGAGGGGAAAATTAAATAGGGCTTTTTGAGTGGCATTAGCATATGTAGATGATGACTCATCGATTTTCATTTTTAGGTGTACCGTCCCTTTAAGACATAGAGCTGAACGACACTTCAGGATCATGATTAACCTGCTTTCTTATCCTCACTTGTACCAATTGCTGTGGTTTGTTAGTTCTCGGTGATGGTTAAACATATCAAATTTTATTTTATTTTTTTTATGTCTGTCAAGCTCAGTTTGAGTGGCCTCAGCTCTGTAGAAGGAGTGCTGTGATGAACATGCGTGTTTATTCAGTTTTCTCTTCTTCAGGCACTGACAGGGGAGATGAGGAGGCCACGGATGGTATTTATACTCGTTTATTTCACTCTGCCCCTCCTCCTGGTGTCTCTGTGCATCTGTGTCTCAGCTGTCACCTGTGTTGAACACTGTCTGCTTAATTATGACCGCGAGAAAAATATTTCCTTCTAATGTGTCCCTTTTTGTCTTTTTAATGTCGTTTATTCTTTCAAGGTCTTTTCACAACATTCATAATAGGTTTTGCAGTATGATTTTAATAATGTTATAAACAAAGCATTACATGTGAAGTTACTGAAATTTCTCAAATACAACTTTTTTTTGTACTTATTGTGGAAATATTATACTTGAAAAGAATATATTTACTTGTGAACTCTATATAATGTTTTCAGACACTTTAAATGTAAGTTTAAATGTAAATTAAATCTAATTATAGTAGAACTATGAAGTGCTTATTTTGACCCACTTAAGTATGACTTAAGTAGAACTGGCAAGCATTTATTGTAAACTGAAATATAATTTAATGTACTTTCTATTGAACTTGTAAATCATGTATTTAAATATATTTGTAATTACACATGAAGTTGCAATTTAGTACATTTACAATATATTAACTTTAAATGTAATATCAAATTTTGAACACAAAAAAGTTTTATGGGTCACACTTTATTTTTAGGTGTCTTTGTTACACTGTAATTATACATTTAAGTACTGAGTAATATTAAGTAACTACATGTATTTACCATAGGGTTAGGATTAGAGTTTGGGTGCATAATTTATACTTATTTCTATAGTTACTACCTGTAACATATGTAACAATGACACTAAAATAAAGTGTTACCAAATTATGTTAGTCAACACATCAAAATAAGTGTACTTCTTTAAAGTGTTTCTTTTAAGTAAATGATGAGATCATTTGGTTGTTTGTCAAATGGTTCTGGCATTTGACATCTATGTTTTTGACAGTGTTTTGGACCTTTTTTCTTTATATGAAATGCGCTCTACATTAATAACCTTTTAATACACTTTAAATTATTACAGCCATAAAATGGTAATGGCACTTATACCATGGCACTCTGATATATTTATCATTGCAGGCGTATAGATTGATTACCTTCATATACAGTACTTTGGTACTTACATGGTGCTTCAAAGAATACCATAGTGTTACCATGGTATAATATATGTTAAAACATGATATTATCATCATACCATTGTGTCTAAAAGTAATGTACTTTTTCGATGGTGAATACAAGCCTGCAGGTTGCAGATTAGACACAGTATAGTTTGAGATTATTGTGTTTATTAATAGGTTAATATGGCATTTATGAGGCACAATAACAGTAGTCATGTAGAGATTATGCTCACTTGACAGGAATTATTCTTTAACTAAACAGCAGGAAGGTTGTGTATTTGGGAAGGTGTTACAGTAATTGGCCTCAGCAGGTCCTGCAATGAATTGTGGGTACTTGAGCACAGTCTCTGAGTCGCAGACATACAGCGGCTGAGCCTCAAGTGTCTCATGACAATGAAACATCAGAGAGCGTCATGCATTAATACATGACCCATCCATCTCTCTGGATTCACAGCCAGACGTTTAACAGAGAAATAAAAGGGTCAATTCATCATGTGAAGATGATGTTTTGTCTTCATGTACGGTTCTTCATGTGAAAGCCTGTGTTTACCTGAATAGATAGGCATATGATGGGTGATTCTATTCTAATTGTTATAAATCGGCTGAGATGTTCCTCAAACTTTTGAGATTTCTCTTCAATTTAACAACATTTATTCCACCATAAAGTTCAAAGCTTGTTGTGGTGGTGTTTCTGTGACTAGAGCGGTAAATATTTGCCCTTAAAATGATTGTTTAATTTATATTTCTTTACTTTTAAGTAATATGATGCATCATGAAATTTGTCATGATTTTAATTGATTATTTTGCAACGATTCATAATTATGTTACACCGCAATGGAATATTGCTGAAAAAACTCATCCAATAAACAATCACCATTTTACATTCATATAAACCATTAAATCAATTCCGTAGTGAACGATACATTAATTTTACACCCCTGATGGTAACACTTTTTCAGTCAGACATGACTGAAAAAAGACCTATTTACAATTTCCCAGATTTTTTTTATTTAATTGGGAAATTGCTCAGACACGGTTGGTAACACTTCGTAGAATCACCCTGGTGCTCTTGTGATATTGTTTAACATGTATTAACTTATTCATTGCGTCTTTTGTCCCTGTGTTTCATGTGAATGGAGTTTAATCTATGTAAACTATAATAATCCTAAAGCCCTGGTGAAACATATAGTGAAAGCTCAGACGGACAGAAAGCTCATGAATGGCTGATGAGATGGGTAGCTGGGCAGTGTCTTGTTGCTAGGCAGCACGAGTCCAGCTGCTTCAATCAGAGTCAAGCAATCTCTGATGCGCTGGGTCAGGTGTCTCTACTGAGCGCGCTCAGTACCATCTCGACCAACCCCATGGGCATACAGCCTTACACTGACTGACAGGCTGTTGTGTGAAACTGTCCTCACCGTCCTTTCACAGTGACCTTTCCTTGCTTTTTATCTCATCTTCTCCATCTTTCTCTCTTTCTTTGTCCCGTCTTCTCCCTACACTATCTCTGTATGAAGGCGTTCCAGTTAACAGTCGAGTTTCCTCCAAGATTCAGCAGCTCCTAAACACTCTGAAAAGGCCAAAGAGACCACCTTTACGAGAGTTCTTTGTTGATGATTTCGAGGAACTTTTGGACGGTAGGTTCATAACACTGCCATGACACATGAAACTCTAGATGGCGCAGACTGATTGGTTCTTGGTACATGCAATCTACTAACAATCACATCATTACCACATGGCACAAGCTGATTGGCCTCTGCTGATCCTACAGCCAATGAGATTGCTTGCTCAACATTCAAATAGTCTGGTTCAGTGTTTGCTGTATGCTAGTTCTGAAGCACTATCAGAGCTCCTCCACCTCCCCAGCTCCACCTGCCTAAATCCTCTGCAGGATTTGTGTATGTATATTCATGCAGTCGCAGCATATCTTACATGCTCACAGCAGCTTGGCTGTGGATCTATTAGCAATATCAAGTCTCCAAATATGCAGCCACTTAGAATTGTGCTAAAAACTACTCACAACACCTTAGCAGCTGCTTAGAATTCCCTAGCAACAGACCGAGGTACAAATGACCAGTCACCACTTACATGTTCTTCAGAGAAAGTAAAAATCTTTTATTAATATTCTGGGGAGCCTTCATAACTCGAGCCGTGTCTTATGCTCAAGCCCTCTATCACAGAACGCAAACCAATTATATTTATTTTCATCCCACACATGGATTAAATGAAAATATGAACTTGGCATTTACACTTAGATTGAATGGATGTCTCTGAAATTCTTGCTTATAACCTTTTGTGATTTAGCCCCCAAAAAATACTTTTAAAAAAGAAACTACTGACCCAGTTGACAGGAAATAAAACACAAAACAACATATCTGAATAAGGCAGCCATGTTAAGAGTTATTTTTGTCCTAAAGAGTATCATAGAGGAGAATTATATTAGTGTATTACAAAACATTCACATATGCACTACAGTTCGAAAACGGGGGTCAGTAAGATTTTTTTTTTTTTTTTAAGAAATTAAAAGATTTATTCAGTAAGGAGGCATTAAATTGATCAAAAAGTGACAGTAAAGACCTTTACATTGTTACAATGAGTTACTTTTGAACTTTCTATTCATCAAAGAATCCTTAAAAATAAAATGTCTCATGGTTTCCGCAAAATCTGAAACAGCGCAACTGTTTTAAACATTGATAATAATCAAAAATGATCATAATGCAGTCCACTAATGCAGTGATGCTGAAAATCCAGCTTTGATCACTGGAATAAATTACCTATAGCTATTAAAGGCAGAGTCTATTTACACTAATTGAAAATAGAGATAGATGCTATTTATACTTAGTTCAAATTGTGGCAGATATTATTTGCACCTCAGTGTATTGTTGTATACTTTATAACACAGTATTCAATAATAACAACATATTCAGTGTCTATGATTATATTTATTAAAATCATAAATTGATACTGCCTTACCGGGACATTACTTGTTCCTGTCCCTAAAGCCCATCCTTACACCGACCCCACACCCTAGCCGACAAACACTGTATTCCCACTATTAAATACCCATATATGCACTTTATATCCACTTTTCAAACACTTTCTTAATTTTTATTTACAATGAACGCCTCTCTAAGAGAGGTGAAATGTGATGGGAGAAGAATGAGTTCATAAAAAAGCAGAATTGAACTAGGGTTGATTGCGTGTACGCTACATTTGAAATTTATTTGTAACAAACTATTTGAGGGTTATTAAAGCCATTAAAAATATTTTAAAATTCCTACATCTATCTCACATCTCCCTCTTAGTTAAAATACTGAGAAATACTAGTTTGCATTCTCTAGCTGCATCATCTTCTCTTTATACTCACTCTCTCTCTCTGTTTTTTCTTTCTCTTTCTGTTCCAGACACACAAAATCAATCAAATCTATTTAAAGCCGTGTCACATCTCATCTTCAGGACACATAAGTCACCCTGAGACGGATCAGTGTTTAGTGACATTTAAAATCACTCTCACACATAAACTCTGTTAGTGAGCGACACAAGGCAGAATCCATCATGAAACCTTTTAAGAGACTGATTCTGAACGCTCTATATAGACTCAACATGCTAGTGATTTAGATAGATTTTGACATCTGTGTGTTGCTCTAATAAGTATACAATGCAAAATTAAAATACATATAGGAGAAAACGAGTGATTTTTATTCACACTGACAGATGCATTTATTTATAATTAGCAATCATCTAGCTTTGTCCCCCATCTTGTATTCATTTTTCACTGAGCTTGTTGCAGTGCATCAGTAACTCCATCCTTATCCTATTTCTCTCCTTCTCTCTTGAGATACATATAGTTTCGTATAGCCAGGCGTTTGACTAGTGACATAAAGTTTGATCCGCATTGCAGCTCATTCTTGCCAAGCTCACTGTGCTCTGGTTGGTCAGTTGGAGCAGTGTGTTGTGATTGGTCAAGCGCTTCAAGCATGTTTGGGAAATGTTCCGCCCCTTACCATAACAGCGAGTTTCAACACACTACTAACTAACTCAACCAAGCCCCGCCCCTTTATTCTCAATACTAATTATTTAAATGAGGAATATTGTGACGTGTTCATTCCTGGAAGAAAACTCAAGCCTACAATATAGGTGTTTCAGGGAGTTCTGAAACAGACACTGATACTGATAGAAGAACTCCAGCTGGAGTTACTTTGCAGAGCTTTTTCATGCTCAAACAGAAACATTACACACTAAAGACATGTAAAAGAGCACAGTAGGTCCTCTTTAAGAAGTTATTAAGCATACAATAGGATTAGTTTATACATGGTGTCTAACTAAATTAATGATTTGATACATTGTGTGACGTATTAGCTTTACATTAGCCACTATTCACAATTTGTCCAATTTGTCCCCTACAGTCCAGCATCCAGACCCGAACCAGCCCAAGCCTGAGGGGGGTGAGATGAGAGCCCTGAATGGGGAGCCGCAAGGTGTGGTCACTAACTGGCCTCCATCATTACTGGCCTCTTTACAGCGCTGGGGAACCACACATGCCAAGAGCCCCTGCCTCACAGCGCTGGACAACGCCGGCAAACCCGTCTATACACTGACATACGGTACGGATGTGGAACTTCCCATTGAACTGAATGCATCGATTTACTTAAGAGTGGTTTCACAAACTATTTACTCAAGATTCTGCTCGACTCATTTATAATGCGTTTTTAGTTCATGTTCATAATCTGGCTAATATACCTTTGTGAAAAAGAAATGCGCTCAATTGGATTGAATGTGCACAATATTAAATGTATATTTTTCTTCACTTAAGTGCACTTAGAGGACTGACATACTTAAGTACAATTTTAAAAAGTGCACTTTGTAATGTCAAATTAAACGTTTTACTTTAAAGTGTGTTTAATAATCATTTGTCGTGTTTTAAAGTACACTTATTTTGATGTGTTTACAAACATACTGGAGCACATGGAAAATACTTGTAATTTTAACTGTAATGTGTTATTCAATATTACATGTGAAGTTAATTTATTTTAAATGTAAATCATTACAAATGTGTAATTATTAATATATTCAATACTAGTTTCAGTATAAATGACTTTAAATTATATTTTAGTTCATCATAAATGCTTGTCAGTACATTCAGCAGTAACTTTAACCATATTTAAAAGACAATGGAAGTAATTATGAAATTACAAATAGTTCTGGTTCCACAGACAGGGTTTAGATTAAGCCAGGATTAAGGCCTTAGTTCAATTAGGACATT